>JAVRFV010002376.1:563844-630993 GCA_032716605.1 Paralithodes platypus | reverse complement strand
ATTCTCTCAAAAAATATTTTCTGAGATTGTACACTAAAGTGAATTGGTCTTGTATAGTGGAGACACGAAACGGGATTTAGAGCCCTTATAACTAGGCTATCTACACGAGACGTAGACATATAATAGAGCTAAAATCACCCTAAAAACTAGGCTAGTTAAGATTGAATTGACAAAATAATATTCTCTCAAAAAATATTTTCTGAGATTGTACACTAAAGTGAATTGGTCTTGTATAGTGGAGACACGAAACGGGATTTAGAGCCCCTATAACTAGGCTATCTACACGAGACGTAGACATATAATAGAGCTAAAATCACCCTAAAAACTAGGCTAGTTAAGATTGAATTGACAAAATAATATTCTCTCAAAAAATATTTTCTGAGATTGTACACTAAAGTGAATTGGTCTTGTATAGTGGAGACACGAAACGGAATTTAGAGCCTCTATAACTAGGCTATCTACACGAGACGTAGACAAATAATAGAGCTAAAATCACCCTAAACACTAGGCTAGTTAAGACTGAAAAATAATATTCTCTCAAAAAATATTTTCTGAGATTGTACATTAAATTGAATTGGTCTTGTATGGTGGAGACACGAAACGGGATCACGAACTAGGCTACACGAGACGAGACACGAATGATTTTAGCTCTAAAAATAGGCTAGTTAGATTAGATTGACACAAAATTATTTTCTCGAGATTGTACACTAAAGTGAATTGGTCTTGTATAGTGGAGACACGAAACGGGATTTAGAGCCTCTATAACTAGGCTATCTACACGAGACGTAGACATATAATAGAGCTAAAATCACCCTAAAAACTAGGCTAGTTAAGATTGAATTGACAAAATAATATTCTCTCAAAAAATATTTTCTGAGATTGTACACTAAAGTGAATTGGTCTTGTATAGTGGAGACACGAAACGGGATTTAGAGCCCTATAACTAGGCTATCTACACGAGACGTAGACATATAATAGAGCTAAAATCACCCTAAAAACTAGGCTAGTTAAGATTGAATTGACAAAATAATATTCTCTCAAAATATTTTCTGAGATTGTACACTAAAGTGAATTGGTCTTGTATAGTGGAGACACGAAACGGGATTTAGAGCCCCTATAACTAGGCTATCTACACGAGACGTAGACATATAATAGAGCTAAAATCACCCTAAAAACTAGGCTAGTTAAGATTGAATTGACAAAATAATATTCTCTCAAAAAATATTTTCTGAGATTGTACACTAAAGTGAATTGGTCTTGTATAGTGGAGACACGAAACGGGATTTAGAGCCCCTATAACTAGGCTATCTACACGAGACGTAGACATATAACAGAGCTAAAATCACCCTAAAAACTAGGCTAGTTAAGATTGAATTGACAAAATAATATTCTCTCAAAAAATATTTTCTGAGATTGTACACTAAAGTGAATTGGTCTTGTATAGTGGAGACACGAAACGGGATTTAGAGCCCCTATAACTAGGCTATCTACACGAGACGTAGACATATAATAGAGCTAAAATCACCCTAAAAACTAGGCTAGTTAAGATTGAATTGACAAAATAATATTCTCTCAAAAATATTTTCTGAGATTGTACACTAAAGTGAATTGGTCTTGTATAGTGGAGACACGAAACGGGATTTAGAGCCCCTATAACTAGGCTATCTACACGAGACGTAGACATATAATAGAGCTAAAATCACCCTAAAAACTAGGCTAGTTAAGATTGAATTGACAAAATAATATTCTCTCAAAAAATATTTTCTGAGATTGTACACTAAAGTGAATTGGTCTTGTATAGTGGAGACACGAAACGGGATTTAGAGCCTCTATAACTAGGCTATCTACACGAGACGTAGACATATATTAGAGCTAAAATCACCCTAAAAACTAGGCTAGTTAAGATTGAATTGACAAAATAATATTCTCTCAAAAAATATTTTCTGAGATTGTACACTAAAGTGAATTGGTCTTGTATAGTGGAGACACGAAACGGGATTTAGAGCCCCTATAACTAGGCTATCTACACGAGACGTAGACGAATAATAGAGCTAAAATCACCCTAAAAACTAGGCTAGTTAAGACTGAATTGACAAAATAATATTCTCTCAAAAAATATTTTCTGAGATTGTACACTAAAGTGAATTGGTCTTGTATAGTGGAGACACGAAACGGGATTTAGAGCCCCTATAACTAGGCTATCTACACGAGACGTAGACATATATAGAGCTAAAATCACCCTAAAAACTAGGCTAGTTAAGATTGAATTGACAAAATAATATTCTCTCAAAAATATTTTCTGAGATTGTACACTAAAGTGAATTGGTCTTGTATAGTGGAGACACGAAACGGGATTTAGAGCCCCTATAACTAGGCTATCTACACGAGACGTAGACATATAATAGAGCTAAAATCACCCTAAAAACTAGGCTAGTTAAGATTGAATTGACAAAATAATATTCTCTCAAAAAATATTTTCTGAGATTGTACACTAAAGTGAATTGGTCTTGTATAGTGGAGACACGAAACGGGATTTAGAGCCCCTATAACTAGGCTAGCTACACGAGACGTAGACATATAATAGAGCTAAAATCACCCTAAAAACTAGGCTAGTTAAGATTGAATTGACAAAATAATATTCTCTCTTAAAATATTTTCTGAGATTGTACACTAAAGTGAATTGGTCTTGTATAGTGGAGACACGAAACGGGATTTAGAGCCTCTGTAACTAGGCTATCTACACGAGACGTAGACATATAATAGCTAAAATCACCCTAAAAACTAGGCTAGTTAAGATTGAATTGACAAAATAATATTCTCTCAAAAAATATTTTCTGAGATTGTACACTAAAGTGAATTGGTCTTGTATAGTGGAGACACGAAACGGGATTTAGAGCCCCTATAACTAGGCTATCTACACGAGACGTAGACATATAATAGAGCTAAAATCACCCTAAAAACTAGGCTAGTTAAGATTGAATTGACAAAATAATATTCTCTCAAAAAATATTTTCTGAGATTGTACACTAAAGTGAATTGGTCTTGTATAGTGGAGACACGAAACGGGATTTAGAGCCCCTATAACTAGGCTATCTACACGAGACGTAGACATATAATAGAGCTAAAATCACCCTAAAAACTAGGCTAGTTAAGATTGAATTGACAAAATAATATTCTCTCAAAAATATTTTCTGAGATTGTACACTAAAGTGAATTGGTCTTGTATAGTGGAGACACGAAACGGGATTTAGAGCCCCTATAACTAGGCTATCTACACGAGACGTAGACATATAATAGAGCTAAAATCACCCTAAAAACTAGGCTAGTTAAGATTGAATTGACAAAATAATATTCTCTCAAAAAATATTTTCTGAGATTGTACACTAAAGTGAATTGGTCTTGTATAGTGGAGACACGAAACGGGATTTAGAGCCCCTATAACTAGGCTATCTACACGAGACGTAGACATATAATAGAGCTAAAATCACCCTAAAAACTAGGCTAGTTAAGATTGAATTGACAAAATAATATTCTCTCAAAAAATATTTTCTGAGATTGTACACTAAAGTGAATTGGTCTTGTATAGTGGAGACACGAAACGGGATTTAGAGCCCCTATAACTAGGCTATCTACACGAGACGTAGACATATAAAGAGCTAAAATCACCCTAAAAACTAGGCTAGTTAAGATTGAATTGACAAAATAATATTCTCTCAAAAAATATTTTCTGAGATTGTACACTAAAGTGAATTGGTCTTGTATAGTGGAGACACGAAACGGGATTTAGAGCCCCTATAACTAGGCTATCTACACGAGACGTAGACATATAATAGAGCTAAAATCACCCTAAAAACTAGGCTAGTTAAGATTGAATTGACAAAATAATATTCTCTCAAAAAATATTTTCTGAGATTGTACACTAAAGTGAATTGGTCTTGTATAGTGGAGACACGAAACGGGATTTAGAGCCCCTATAACTAGGCTATCTACACGAGACGTAGACATATAATAGAGCTAAAATCACCCTAAAAACTAGGCTAGTTAAGATTGAATTGACAAAATAATATTCTCTCAAAAAATATTTTCTGAGATTGTACACTAAAGTGAATTGGTCTTGTATAGTGGAGACACGAAACGGGATTTAGAGCCCCTATAACTAGGCTATCTACACGAGACGTAGACATATAATAGAGCTAAAATCACCCTAAAAACTAGGCTAGTTAAGATTGAATTGACAAAATAATATTCTCTCAAAAAATATTTTCTGAGATTGTACACTAAAGTGAATTGGTCTTGTATAGTGGAGACACGAAACGGGATTTAGAGCCCCTATAACTAGGCTATCTACACGAGACGTAGACATATAATAGAGCTAAAATCACCCTAAAAACTAGGCTAGTTAAGATTGAATTGACAAAATAATATTCTCTCAAAAAATATTTTCTGAGATTGTACACTAAAGTGAATTGGTCTTGTATAGTGGAGACACGAAACGGGATTTAGAGCCCCTATAACTAGGCTATCTACACGAGACGTAGACATAATAGAGCTAAAATCACCCTAAAAACTAGGCTAGTTAAGATTGAATTGACAAAATAATATTCTCTCAAAAAATATTTTCTGAGATTGTACACTAAAGTGAATTGGTCTTGTATAGTGGAGACACGAAACGGGATTTAGAGCCCCTATAACTAGGCTATCTACACGAGACGTAGACATATAATAGAGCTAAAATCACCCTAAAAACTAGGCTAGTTAAGATTGAATTGACAAAATAATATTCTCTCAAAAAATATTTTCTGAGATTGTACACTAAAGTGAATTGGTCTTGTATAGTGGAGACACGAAACGGGATTTAGAGCCCCTATAACTAGGCTATCTACACGAGACGTAGACATATAACTGAGCTAAAATCACCCTAAAAACTAGGCTAGTTAAGATTGAATTGACAAAATAATATTCTCTCAAAAAATATTTTCTGAGATTGTACACTAAAGTGAATTGGTCTTGTATAGTGGAGACACGAAACGGGATTTAGAGCCCCTATAACTAGGCTATCTACACGAGACGTAGACATATAATAGAGCTAAAATCACCCTAAAAACTAGGCTAGTTAAGATTGAATTGACAAAATAATATTCTCTCAAAAAATATTTTCTGAGATTGTACACTAAAGTGAATTGGTCTTGTATAGTGGAGACACGAAACGGATTTAGAGCCCTATAACTAGGCTATCTACACGAGACGTAGACATATAACTGAGCTAAAATCACCCTAAAAACTAGGCTAGTTAAGATTGAATTGACAAAATAATATTCTCTCAAAAAATATTTTCTGAGATTGTACACTAAAGTGAATTGGTCTTGTATAGTGGAGACACGAAACGGGATTTAGAGCCCCTATAACTAGGCTATCTACACGAGACGTAGACATATAATAGAGCTAAAATCACCCTAAAAACTAGGCTAGTTAAGATTGAATTGACAAAATAATATTCTCTCAAAAAAAAATTCTGAGATTGTACACTAAAGTGAATTGGTCTTGTATAGTGGAGACACGAAACGGGATTTAGAGCCCCTATAACTAGGCTATCTACACGAGACGTAGACATATAACTGAGCTAAAATCACCCTAAAAACTAGGCTAGTTAAGATTGAATTGACAAAATAATATTCTCTCAAAAAATATTTTCTGAGATTGTACACTAAAGTGAATTGGTCTTGTATAGTGGAGACACGAAACGGGATTTAGAGCCCCTATAACTAGGCTATCTACACGAGACGTAGACATAATAGAGCTAAAATCACCCTAAAAACTAGGCTAGTTAAGATTGAATTGACAAAATAATATTCTCTCAAAAAATATTTTCTGAGATTGTACACTAAAGTGAATTGGTCTTGTATAGTGGAGACACGAAACGGGATTTAGAGCCCCTATAACTAGGCTATCTACACGAGACGTAGACATATAATAGAGCTAAAATCACCCTAAAAACTAGGCTAGTTAAGATTGAATTGACAAAATAATATTCTCTCAAAAAATATTTTCTGAGATTGTACACTAAAGTGAATTGGTCTTGTATAGTGGAGACACGAAACGGGATTTAGAGCCCCTATAACTAGGCTATCTACACGAGACGTAGACATATAATAGAGCTAAAATCACCCTAAAAACTAGGCTAGTTAAGATTGAATTGACAAAATAATATTCTCTCAAAAAATATTTTCTGAGATTGTACACTAAAGTGAATTGGTCTTGTATAGTGGAGACACGAAACGGGATTTAGAGCCCCTATAACTAGGCTATCTACACGAGACGTAGACATATAATAGAGCTAAAATCACCCTAAAAACTAGGCTAGTTAAGATTGAATTGACAAAATAATATTCTCTCAAAAAATATTTTCTGAGATTGTACACTAAAGTGAATTGGTCTTGTATAGTGGAGACACGAAACGGGATTTAGAGCCCCTATAACTAGGCTATCTACACGAGACGTAGACATATAATAGAGCTAAAATCACCCTAAAAACTAGGCTAGTTAAGATTGAATTGACAAAATAATATTCTCTCAAAAAATATTTTCTGAGATTGTACACTAAAGTGAATTGGTCTTGTATAGTGGAGACACGAAACGGGATTTAGAGCCCCTATAACTAGGCTATCTACACGAGACGTAGACATATAATAGAGCTAAAATCACCCTAAAAACTAGGCTAGTTAAGATTGAATTGACAAAATAATATTCTCTCAAAAAATATTTTCTGAGATTGTACACTAAAGTGAATTGGTCTTGTATAGTGGAGACACGAAACGGGATTTAGAGCCCCTATAACTAGGCTATCTACACGAGACGTAGACATATAATAGAGCTAAAATCACCCTAAAAACTAGGCTAGTTAAGATTGAATTGACAAAATAATATTCTCTCAAAAAATATTTTCTGAGATTGTACACTAAAGTGAATTGATCTTGTATAGTGGAGACACGAAACGGGATTTAGAGCCCCTATAACTAGGCTATCTACACGAGACGTAGACATATAATAGAGCTAAAATCACCCTAAAAACTAGGCTAGTTAAGATTGAATTGACAACACAATATTCTCTCAAAAAATATTTTCTGAGATTGTACACTAAAGTGAATTGGTCTTGTATAGTGGAGACACGAAACGGGATTTAGAGCCCCTATAACTAGGCTATCTACACGAGACGTAGACATATAATAGAGCTAAAATCACCCTAAAAACTAGGCTAGTTAAGATTGAATTGACAAAATAATATTCTCTCAAAAAATATTTTCTGAGATTGTACACTAAAGTGAATTGGTCTTGTATAGTGGAGACACGAAACGGGATTTAGAGCCCCTATAACTAGGCTATCTACACGAGACGTAGACATAATAGAGCTAAAATCACCCTAAAAACTAGGCTAGTTAAGATTGAATTGACAAAATAATATTCTCTCAAAAAAATATTTTCTGAGATTGTACACTAAAGTGAATTGGTCTTGTATAGTGGAGACACGAAACGGGATTTAGAGCCCCTATAACTAGGCTATCTACACGAGACGTAGACATATAATAGAGCTAAAATCACCCTAAAAACTAGGCTAGTTAAGATTGAATTGACAAAATAATATTCTCTCAAAAAATATTTTCTGAGATTGTACACTAAAGTGAATTGGTCTTGTATAGTGGAGACACGAAACGGGATTTAGAGCCCCTATAACTAGGCTATCTACACGAGACGTAGACAAATAATAGAGCTAAAATCACCCTAAACACTAGGCTAGTTAAGACTGAAAAATAATATTCTCTCAAAAAATATTTTCTGAGATTGTACATTAAATTGAATTGGTCTTGTATGGTGGAGACACGAAAGGGACACGAAAGGGACACGAAAGAGACACGAAGGGTGATTTTAGCTCTATCATATGTCTACGTCTCGTGTAGATAGCCTAGTTATAGAGGCTCTAAATCCCGATTTAGAGCCTCTATAACTAGGCTATCTACACGAGACGTAGACATATGATAGAGCTAAAATCACCCTAAAAACTAGGCTAGTTAAGACTGAATTGACAAAATAATATTCTCTCAAAAAATATTTTCTGAGATTGTACACTAAAGTGAATTGGTCTTGTATAGTGGAGACACGAAACGGGATTTAGAGCCCCTATAACTAGGCTATCTACACGAGACGTAGACATATAATAGAGCTAAAATCACCCTAAAAACTAGGCTAGTTAAGATTGAATTGACAAAATAATATTCTCTCAAAAAATATTTTCTGAGATTGTACACTAAAGTGAATTGGTCTTGTATAGTGGAGACACGAAACGGGATTTAGAGCCCCTATAACTAGGCTATCTACACGAGACGTAGACATATAATAGAGCTAAAATCACCCTAAAAACTAGGCTAGTTAAGATTGAATTGACAAAATAATATTCTCTCAAAAAATATTTTCTGAGATTGTACACTAAAGTGAATTGGTCTTGTATAGTGGAGACACGAAACGGGATTTAGAGCCCCTATAACTAGGCTATCTACACGAGACGTAGACATATAAGAGCTAAAATCACCCTAAAAACTAGGCTAGTTAAGATTGAATTGACAAAATAATATTCTCTCAAAAAATATTTTCTGAGATTGTACACTAAAGTGAATTGGTCTTGTATAGTGGAGACACGAAACGGGATTTAGAGCCCCTATAACTAGGCTATCTACACGAGACGTAGACATATAATAGAGCTAAAATCACCCTAAAAACTAGGCTAGTTAAGATTGAATTGACAAAATAATATTCTCTCAAAAAATATTTTCTGAGATTGTACACTAAAGTGAATTGGTCTTGTATAGTGGAGACACGAAACGGGATTTAGAGCCCCTATAACTAGGCTATCTACACGAGACGTAGACATATAATAGAGCTAAAATCACCCTAAAAACTAGGCTAGTTAAGATTGAATTGACAAAATAATATTCTCTCAAAAAATATTTTCTGAGATTGTACACTAAAGTGAATTGGTCTTGTATAGTGGAGACACGAAACGGGATTTAGAGCCCCTATAACTAGGCTATCTACACGAGACGTAGACATATAATAGAGCTAAAATCACCCTAAAAACTAGGCTAGTTAAGATTGAATTGACAAAATAATATTCTCTCAAAAAATATTTTCTGAGATTGTACACTAAAGTGAATTGGTCTTGTATAGTGGAGACACGAAACGGGATTTAGAGCCCCTATAACTAGGCTATCTACACGAGACGTAGACATATAATAGAGCTAAAATCACCCTAAAAACTAGGCTAGTTAAGATTGAATTGACAAAATAATATTCTCTCAAAAAATATTTCTGAGATTGTACACTAAAGTGAATTGGTCTTGTATAGTGGAGACACGAAACGGGATTTAGAGCCCCTATAACTAGGCTATCTACACGAGACGTAGACATATAATAGAGCTAAAATCACCCTAAAAACTAGGCTAGTTAAGATTGAATTGACAAAATAATATTCTCTCAAAAAATATTTTCTGAGATTGTACACTAAAGTGAATTGGTCTTGTATAGTGGAGACACGAAACGGGATTTAGAGCCCCTATAACTAGGCTATCTACACGAGACGTAGACATATAATAGAGCTAAAATCACCCTAAAAACTAGGCTAGTTAAGATTGAATTGACAAAATAATATTCTCTCAAAATATTTTCTGAGATTGTACACTAAAGTGAATTGGTCTTGTATAGTGGAGACACGAAACGGGATTTAGAGCCCCTATAACTAGGCTATCTACACGAGACGTAGACATATAACAGAGCTAAAATCACCCTAAAAACTAGGCTAGTTAAGATTGAATTGACAAAATAATATTCTCTCAAAAAATATTTTCTGAGATTGTACACTAAAGTGAATTGGTCTTGTATAGTGGAGACACGAAACGGGATTTAGAGCCCCTATAACTAGGCTATCTACACGAGACGTAGACATATAATAGAGCTAAAATCACCCTAAAAACTAGGCTAGTTAAGATTGAATTGACAAAATAATATTCTCTAAAAATATTTTCTGAGATTGTACACTAAAGTGAATTGGTCTTGTATAGTGGAGACACGAAACGGGATTTAGAGCCCCTATAACTAGGCTATCTACACGAGACGTAGACATATAATAGAGCTAAAATCACCCTAAAAACTAGGCTAGTTAAGATTGAATTGACAAAATAATATTCTCTCAAAAAATATTTTCTGAGATTGTACACTAAAGTGAATTGGTCTTGTATAGTGGAGACACGAAACGGGATTTAGAGCCCCTATAACTAGGCTATCTACACGAGACGTAGACATATAATAGAGCTAAAATCACCCTAAAAACTAGGCTAGTTAAGATTGAATTGACAAAATAATATTCTCTCAAAAAATATTTTCTGAGATTGTACACTAAAGTGAATTGGTCTTGTATAGTGGAGACACGAAACGGGATTTAGAGCCCCTATAACTAGGCTATCTACACGAGACGTAGACATATAATAGAGCTAAAATCACCCTAAAAACTAGGCTAGTTAAGATTGAATTGACAAAATAATATTCTCTTAAACATTTTCTGAGATTGTACACTAAAGTGAATTGGTCTTGTATAGTGGAGACACGAAACGGGATTTAGAGCCCCTATAACTAGGCTATCTACACGAGACGTAGACATATAATAGAGCTAAAATCACCCTAAAAACTAGGCTAGTTAAGATTGAATTGACAAAATAATATTCTCTCAAAAAATATTTTCTGAGATTGTACACTAAAGTGAATTGGTCTTGTATAGTGGAGACACGAAACGGGATTTAGAGCCCCTATAACTAGGCTATCTACACGAGACGTAGACATATAACAGAGCTAAAATCACCCTAAAAACTAGGCTAGTTAAGATTGAATTGACAAAATAATATTCTCTCAAAAAATATTTTCTGAGATTGTACACTAAAGTGAATTGGTCTTGTATAGTGGAGACACGAAACGGGATTTAGAGCCCCTATAACTAGGCTATCTACACGAGACGTAGACATATAATAGAGCTAAAATCACCCTAAAAACTAGGCTAGTTAAGATTGAATTGACAAAATAATATTCTCTCAAAAAATATTTTCTGAGATTGTACACTAAAGTGAATTGGTCTTGTATAGTGGAGACACGAAACGGGATTTAGAGCCCCTATAACTAGGCTATCTACACGAGACGTAGACATATAATAGAGCTAAAATCACCCTAAAAACTAGGCTAGTTAAGATTGAATTGACAAAATAATATTCTCTCAAAAAATATTTTCTGAGATTGTACACTAAAGTGAATTGGTCTTGTATAGTGGAGACACGAAACGGGATTTAGAGCCCCTATAACTAGGCTATCTACACGAGACGTAGACATATAATAGAGCTAAAATCACCCTAAAAACTAGGCTAGTTAAGATTGAATTGACAAAATAATATTCTCTCAAAAAATATTTTCTGAGATTGTACACTAAAGTGAATTGGTCTTGTATAGTGGAGACACGAAACGGGATTTAGAGCCCCTATAACTAGGCTATCTACACGAGACGTAGACATATAATAGAGCTAAAATCACCCTAAAAACTAGGCTAGTTAAGATTGAATTGACAAAATAATATTCTCTCAAAAAATATTTTCTGAGATTGTACACTAAAGTGAATTGGTCTTGTATAGTGGAGACACGAAACGGGATTTAGAGCCCCTATAACTAGGCTATCTACACGAGACGTAGACATATAACTGAGCTAAAATCACCCTAAAAACTAGGCTAGTTAAGATTGAATTGACAAAATAATATTCTCTCAAAAAATATTTTCTGAGATTGTACACTAAAGTGAATTGGTCTTGTATAGTGGAGACACGAAACGGGATTTAGAGCCCCTATAACTAGGCTATCTACACGAGACGTAGACATATAATAGAGCTAAAATCACCCTAAAAACTAGGCTAGTTAAGATTGAATTGACAAAATAATATTCTCTCAAAAAATATTTTCTGAGATTGTACACTAAAGTGAATTGGTCTTGTATAGTGGAGACACGAAACGGGATTTAGAGCCCCTATAACTAGGCTATCTACACGAGACGTAGACATATAATAGAGCTAAAATCACCCTAAAAACTAGGCTAGTTAAGATTGAATTGACAAAATAATATTCTCTCAAAAAATATTTTCTGAGATTGTACACTAAAGTGAATTGGTCTTGTATAGTGGAGACACGAAACGGGATTTAGAGCCCCTATAACTAGGCTATCTACACGAGACGTAGACATATAATGAGCTAAAATCACCCTAAAAACTAGGCTAGTTAAGATTGAATTGACAAAATAATATTCTCTCAAAAAATATTTTCTGAGATTGTACACTAAAGTGAATTGGTCTTGTATAGTGGAGACACGAAACGGGATTTAGAGCCCCTATAACTAGGCTATCTACACGAGACGTAGACATATAATAGAGCTAAAATCACCCTAAAAACTAGGCTAGTTAAGATTGAATTGACAAAATAATATTCTCTCAAAAAATATTTTCTGAGATTGTACACTAAAGTGAATTGGTCTTGTATAGTGGAGACACGAAACGGGATTTAGAGCCCCTATAACTAGGCTATCTACACGAGACGTAGACATATAATAGAGCTAAAATCACCCTAAAAACTAGGCTAGTTAAGATTGAATTGACAAAATAATATTCTCTCAAAAAATATTTTCTGAGATTGTACACTAAAGTGAATTAGTGGAGACACGAAACGGGATTTAGAGCCCCTATAACTAGGCTATCTACACGAGACGTAGACATATAATAGAGCTAAAATCACCCTAAAAACTAGGCTAGTTAAGATTGAATTGACAAAATAATATTCTCTCAAAAAATATTTTCTGAGATTGTACACTAAAGTGAATTGGTCTTGTATAGTGGAGACACGAAACGGGATTTAGAGCCCCTATAACTAGGCTATCTACACGAGACGTAGACATATAATAGAGCTAAAATCACCCTAAAAACTAGGCTAGTTAAGATTGAATTGACAAAATAATATTCTCTCAAAAAATATTTTCTGAGATTGTACACTAAAGTGAATTGGTCTTGTATAGTGGAGACACGAAACGGGATTTAGAGCCCCTATAACTAGGCTATCTACACGAGACGTAGACATATAATAGAGCTAAAATCACCCTAAAAACTAGGCTAGTTAAGATTGAATTGACAAAATAATATTCTCTCAAAAAATATTTTCTGAGATTGTACACTAAAGTGAATTGGTCTTGTATAGTGGAGACACGAAACGGGATTTAGAGCCCCTATAACTAGGCTATCTACACGAGACGTAGACATATAACAGAGCTAAAATCACCCTAAAAACTAGGCTAGTTAAGATTGAATTGACAAAATAATATTCTCTCAAAAAATATTTTCTGAGATTGTACACTAAAGTGAATTGGTCTTGTATAGTGGAGACACGAAACGGGATTTAGAGCCCTATAACTAGGCTATCTACACGAGACGTAGACATATAATAGAGCTAAAATCACCCTAAAAACTAGGCTAGTTAAGATTGAATTGACAAAATAATATTCTCTCAAAAAATATTTTCTGAGATTGTACACTAAAGTGAATTGGTCTTGTATAGTGGAGACACGAAACGGGATTTAGAGCCCCTATAACTAGGCTATCTACACGAGACGTAGACATATAATAGAGCTAAAATCACCCTAAAAACTAGGCTAGTTAAGATTGAATTGACAAAATAATATTCTCTCAAAAAATATTTTCTGAGATTGTACACTAAAGTGAATTGGTCTTGTATAGTGGAGACACGAAACGGGATTTAGAGCCCCTATAACTAGGCTATCTACACGAGACGTAGACATATAATAGAGCTAAAATCACCCTAAAAACTAGGCTAGTTAAGATTGAATTGACAAAATAATATTCTCTCAAAAAATATTTTCTGAGATTGTACACTAAAGTGAATTGGTCTTGTATAGTGGAGACACGAAACGGGATTTAGAGCCCCTATAACTAGGCTATCTACACGAGACGTAGACATATAATAGAGCTAAAATCACCCTAAAAACTAGGCTAGTTAAGATTGAATTGACAAAATAATATTCTCTCAAAAAATATTTTCTGAGATTGTACACTAAAGTGAATTGGTCTTGTATAGTGGAGACACGAAACGGGATTTAGAGCCCCTATAACTAGGCTATCTACACGAGACGTAGACATATAATAGAGCTAAAATCACCCTAAAAACTAGGCTAGTTAAGATTGAATTGACAAAATAATATTCTCTCAAAAAATATTTTCTGAGATTGTACACTAAAGTGAATTAGTGGAGACACGAAACGGGATTTAGAGCCCCTATAACTAGGCTATCTACACGAGACGTAGACATATAATAGAGCTAAAATCACCCTAAAAACTAGGCTAGTTAAGATTGAATTGACAAAATAATATTCTCTCAAAAAATATTTTCTGAGATTGTACACTAAAGTGAATTGGTCTTGTATAGTGGAGACACGAAACGGGATTTAGAGCCCCTATAACTAGGCTATCTACACGAGACGTAGACATATAATAGAGCTAAAATCACCCTAAAAACTAGGCTAGTTAAGATTGAATTGACAAAATAATATTCTCTCAAAAAATATTTTCTGAGATTGTACACTAAAGTGAATTGGTCTTGTATAGTGGAGACACGAAACGGGATTTAGAGCCCCTATAACTAGGCTATCTACACGAGACGTAGACATATAATAGAGCTAAAATCACCCTAAAAACTAGGCTAGTTAAGATTGAATTGACAAAATAATATTCTCTCAAAAAATATTTTCTGAGATTGTACACTAAAGTGAATTGGTCTTGTATAGTGGAGACACGAAACGGGATTTAGAGCCCCTATAACTAGGCTATCTACACGAGACGTAGACAAATAATAGAGCTAAAATCACCCTAAACACTAGGCTAGTTAAGACTGAAAAATAATATTCTCTCAAAAAATATTTTCTGAGATTGTACATTAAATTGAATTGGTCTTGTATGGTGGAGACACGAAACGGGATTTAGAGCCTCTATAACTAGGCTACCTACAAGAGACGTGGACATATAACAGAGCTAAAATCACCCTAAAAACTAGGCTAGTTAAGAAACTAGCCTAGTTTTTAGGGTGATTTTAGCTCTGTTATATGTCCACGTCTCGTGTAGATAGCCTAGTTATAGAGGCTCTAAATCCCGTTTCGTGTCTCCACTATACAAGACCAATTCACTTTAGTGTACAATCTCAGAAAATATTTTTTGAGAGAATATTATTTTGTCAATTCAATCTTAACTAGCCTAGTTTTTAGGGTGATTTTAGCTCTATTATATGTCTACGTCTCGTGTAGATAGCCTAGTTATAGGGGCTCTAAATCCCGTTTCGTGTCTCCACTATACAAGACCAATTCACTTTAGTGTACAATCTCAGAAAATATTTTTTGAGAGAATATTATTTTGTCAATTCAATCTTAACTAGCCTAGTTTTTAGGGTGATTTTAGCTCTATTATATGTCTACGTCTCGTGTAGATAGCCTAGTTATAGGGGCTCTAAATCCCGTTTCGTGTCTCCACTATACAAGACCAATTCACTTTAGTGTACAATCTCAGAAAATATTTTTTGAGAGAATATTATTTTGTCAATTCAATCTTAACTAGCCTAGTTTTTAGGGTGATTTTAGCTCTATTATATGTCTACGTCTCGTGTAGATAGCCTAGTTATAGGGGCTCTAAATCCCGTTTCGTGTCTCCACTATACAAGACCAATTCACTTTAGTGTACAATCTCAGAAAATATTTTTTGAGAGAATATTATTTTGTCAATTCAATCTTAACTAGCCTAGTTTTTAGGGTGATTTTAGCTCTATTATATGTCTACGTCTCGTGTAGATAGCCTAGTTATAGGGGCTCTAAATCCCGTTTCGTGTCTCCACCTATACAAGACCAATTCACTTTAGTGTACAATCTCAGAAAATATTTTTGAGAGAATATTATTTTGTCAATTCAATCTTAACTAGCCTAGTTTTTAGGGTGATTTTAGCTCTATTATATGTCTACGTCTCGTGTAGATAGCCTAGTTATAGGGGCTCTAAATCCCGTTTCGTGTCTCCACTATACAAGACCAATTCACTTTAGTGTACAATCTCAGAAAATATTTTTTGAGAGAATATTATTTTGTCAATTCAATCTTAACTAGCCTAGTTTTTAGGGTGATTTTAGCTCTATTATATGTCTACGTCTCGTGTAGATAGCCTAGTTATAGGGGCTCTAAATCCCGTTTCGTGTCTCCACTATACAAGACCAATTCACTTTAGTGTACAATCTCAGAAAATATTTGTTGAGAGAATATTATTTTGTCAATTCAATCTTAAGTAGCCTAGTTTTTAGGGTGATTTTAGCTCTATTATATGACTACGTCTCGTGTAGATAGCCTAGTTATAGGGGCTCTAAATCCCGTTTCGTGTCTCCACTATACAAGACCAATTCACTTTAGTGTACAATCTCAGAAAAATGTTTTTTGAGAGAATATTATTTTGTCAATTCAATCTTAACTAGCCTAGTTTTTAGGGTGATTTTAGCTCTATTATATGTCTACGTCTCGTGTAGATAGCCTAGTTATAGGGCTCTAAATCCCGTTTCGTGTCTCCACTATACAAGACCAATTCACTTTAGTGTACAATCTCAGAAAATATTTTTTGAGAGAATATTATTTTGTCAATTCAATCTTAACTAGCCTAGTTTTTAGGGTGATTTTAGCTCTATTATATGTCTACGTCTCGTGTAGATAGCCTAGTTATAGGGGCTCTAAATCCCGTTTCGTGTCTCCACTATACAAGACCAATTCACTTTAGTGTACAATCTCAGAAAATATTTTTTGAGAGAATATTATTTTGTCAATTCAATCTTAACTAGCCTAGTTTTTAGGGTGATTTTAGCTCTATTATATGTCTACGTCTCGTGTAGATAGCCTAGTTATAGGGGCTCTAAATCCCGTTTCGTGTCTCCACTATACAAGACCAATTCACTTTAGTGTACAATCTCAGAAAATATTTTTTGAGAGAATATTATTTTGTCAATTCAATCTTAACTAGCCTAGTTTTTAGGGTGATTTTAGCTCTATTATATGTCTACGTCTCGTGTAGATAGCCTAGTTATAGGGGCTCTAAATCCCGTTTCGTGTCTCCACTATACAAGACCAATTCACTTTAGTGTACAATCTCAGAAAATATTTTTGAGAGAATATTATTTTGTCAATTCAATCTTAACTAGCCTAGTTTTTAGGGTGATTTTAGCTCTATTATATGTCTACGTCTCGTGTAGATAGCCTAGTTATAGGGGCTCTAAATCCCGTTTCGTGTCTCCACTATACAAGACCAATTCACTTTAGTGTACAATCTCAGAAAATATTTTTGAGAGAATATTATTTTGTCAATTCAATCTTAACTAGCCTAGTTTTTAGGGTGATTTTAGCTCTATTATATGTCTACGTCTCGTGTAGATAGCCTAGTTATAGGGGCTCTAAATCCCGTTTCGTGTCTCCACTATACAAGACCAATTCACTTTAGTGTACAATCTCAGAAAATATTTTTTGAGAGAATATTATTTTGTCAATTCAATCTTAACTAGCCTAGTTTTTAGGGTGATTTTAGCTCTATTATATGTCTACGTCTCGTGTAGATAGCCTAGTTATAGGGCTCTAAATCCCGTTTCGTGTCTCCACTATACAAGACCAATTCACTTTAGTGTACAATCTCAGAAAATATTTTTGAGAGAATATTATTTTGTCAATTCAATCTTAACTAGCCTAGTTTTTAGGGTGATTTTAGCTCTATTATATGTCTACGTCTCGTGTAGATAGCCTAGTTATAGGGGCTCTAAATCCCGTTTCGTGTCTCCACTATACAAGACCAATTCACTTTAGTGTACAATCTCAGAAAATATTTTTTGAGAGAATATTATTTTGTCAATTCAATCTTAACTAGCCTAGTTTTTAGGGTGATTTTAGCTCTATTATATGTCTACGTCTCGTGTAGATAGCCTAGTTATAGGGGCTCTAAATCCCGTTTCGTGTCTCCACTATACAAGACCAATTCACTTTAGTGTACAATCTCAGAAAATATTTTTTGAGAGAATATTATTTTGTCAATTCAATCTTAACTAGCCTAGTTTTTAGGGTGATTTTAGCTCAATTATATGTCTACGTCTCGTGTAGATAGCCTAGTTATAGGGGCTCTAAATCCCGTTTCGTGTCTCCACTATACAAGACCAATTCACTTTAGTGTACAATCTCAGAAAATATTTTTTGAGAGAATATTATTTTGTCAATTCAATCTTAACTAGCCTAGTTTTTAGGGTGATTTTAGCTCTATTATATGTCTACGTCTCGTGTAGATAGCCTAGTTATAGGGGCTCTAAATCCCGTTTCGTGTCTCCACTATACAAGACCAATTCACTTTAGTGTACAATCTCAGAAAATATTTTTGAGAGAATATTATTTTGTCAATTCAATCTTAACTAGCCTAGTTTTTAGGGTGATTTTAGCTCTATTATATGTCTACGTCTCGTGTAGATAGCCTAGTTATAGGGGCTCTAAATCCCGTTTCGTGTCTCCACTATACAAGACCAATTCACTTTAGTGTACAATCTCAGAAAATATTTTTGAGAGAATATTATTTTGTCAATTCAATCTTAACTAGCCTAGTTTTTAGGGTGATTTTAGCTCTATTATATGTCTACGTCTCGTGTAGATAGCCTAGTTATAGGGGCTCTAAATCCCGTTTCGTGTCTCCACTATACAAGACCAATTCACTTTAGTGTACAATCTCAGAAAATATTTTTTGAGAGAATATTATTTTGTCAATTCAATCTTAACTAGCCTAGTTTTTAGGGTGATTTTAGCTCTATTATATGTCTACGTCTCGTGTAGATAGCCTAGTTATAGGGGCTCTAAATCCCGTTTCGTGTCTCCACTATACAAGACCAATTCACTTTAGTGTACAATCTCAGAACAAATTTTTTGAGAGAATATTATTTTGTCAATTCAATCTTAACTAGCCTAGTTTTTAGGGTGATTTTAGCTCTATTATATGTCTACGTCTCGTGTAGATAGCCTAGTTATAGGGGCTCTAAATCCCGTTTCGTGTCTCCACTATACAAGACCAATTCACTTTAGTGTACAATCTCAGAAAATATTTTTTGAGAGAATATTATTTTGTCAATTCAATCTTAACTAGCCTAGTTTTTAGGGTGATTTTAGCTCTATTATATGTCTACGTCTCGTGTAGATAGCCTAGTTATAGGGGCTCTAAATCCCGTTTCGTGTCTCCACTATACAAGACCAATTCACTTTAGTGTACAATCTCAGAAAATATTTTTTGAGAGAATATTATTTTGTCAATTCAATCTTAACTAGCCTAGTTTTTAGGGTGATTTTAGCTCTATTATATGTCTACGTCTCGTGTAGATAGCCTAGTTATAGGGGCTCTAAATCCCGTTTCGTGTCTCCACTATACAAGACCAATTCACTTTAGTGTACAATCTCAGAAAATATTTTTTGAGAGAATATTATTTTGTCAATTCAATCTTAACTAGCCTAGTTTTTAGGGTGATTTTAGCTCTATTATATGTCTACGTCTCGTGTAGATAGCCTAGTTATAGGGGCTCTAAATCCCGTTTCGTGTCTCCACTATACAAGACCAATTCACTTTAGTGTACAATCTCAGAAAATATTTTTTGAGAGAATATTATTTTGTCAATTCAATCTTAACTAGCCTAGTTTTTAGGGTGATTTTAGCTCTATTATATGTCTACGTCTCGTGTAGATAGCCTAGTTATAGGGGCTCTAAATCCCGTTTCGTGTCTCCACTATACAAGACCAATTCACTTTAGTGTACAATCTCAGAAAATATTTTTTGAGAGAATATTATTTTGTCAATTCAATCTTAACTAGCCTAGTTTTTAGGGTGATTTTAGCTCTATTATATGTCTACGTCTCGTGTAGATAGCCTAGTTATAGGGGCTCTAAATCCCGTTTCGTGTCTCCACTATACAAGACCAATTCACTTTAGTGTACAATCTCAGAAAATATTTTTTGAGAGAATATTATTTTGTCAATTCAATCTTAACTAGCCTAGTTTTTAGGGTGATTTTAGCTCTATTATATGTCTACGTCTCGTGTAGATAGCCTAGTTATAGGGGCTCTAAATCCCGTTTCGTGTCTCCACTATACAAGACCAATTCACTTTAGTGTACAATCTCAGAAAATATTTTTTGAGAGAATATTATTTTGTCAATTCAATCTTAACTAGCCTAGTTTTTAGGGTGATTTTAGCTCTATTATATGTCTACGTCTCGTGTAGATAGCCTAGTTATAGGGGCTCTAAATCCCGTTTCGTGTCTCCACTATACAAGACCAATTCACTTTAGTGTACAATCTCAGAAAATATTTTTTGAGAGAATATTATTTTGTCAATTCAATCTTAACTAGCCTAGTTTTTAGGGTGATTTTAGCTCTATTATATGTCTACGTCTCGTGTAGATAGCCTAGTTATAGGGGCTCTAAATCCCGTTTCGTGTCTCCACTATACAAGACCAATTCACTTTAGTGTACAATCTCAGAAAATATTTTTTGAGAGAATATTATTTTGTCAATTCAATCTTAACTAGCCTAGTTTTTAGGGTGATTTTAGCTCTATTATATGTCTACGTCTCGTGTAGATAGCCTAGTTATAGGGGCTCTAAATCCCGTTTCGTGTCTCCACTATACAAGACCAATTCACTTTAGTGTACAATCTCAGAAAATATTTTTTGAGAGAATATTATTTTGTCAATTCAATCTTAACTAGCCTAGTTTTTAGGGTGATTTTAGCTCTATTATATGTCTACGTCTCGTGTAGATAGCCTAGTTATAGGGCTCTAAATCCCGTTTCGTGTCTCCACTATACAAGACCAATTCACTTTAGTGTACAATCTCAGAAAATATTTTTTGAGAGAATATTATTTTGTCAATTCAATCTTAACTAGCCTAGTTTTTAGGGTGATTTTAGCTCTATTATATGTCTACGTCTCGTGTAGATAGCCTAGTTATAGGGGCTCTAAATCCCGTTTCGTGTCTCCACTATACAAGACCAATTCACTTTAGTGTACAATCTCAGAAAATATTTTTTGAGAGAATATTATTTTGTCAATTCAATCTTAACTAGCCTAGTTTTTAGGGTGATTTTAGCTCTATTATATGTCTACGTCTCGTGTAGATAGCCTAGTTATAGGGGCTCTAAATCCCGTTTCGTGTCTCCACTATACAAGACCAATTCACTTTAGTGTACAATCTCAGAAAATATTTTTTGAGAGAATATTATTTTGTCAATTCAATCTTAACTAGCCTAGTTTTTAGGGTGATTTTAGCTCTATTATATGTCTACGTCTCGTGTAGATAGCCTAGTTATAGGGGCTCTAAATCCCGTTTCGTGTCTCCACTATACAAGACCAATTCACTTTAGTGTACAATCTCAGAAAATATTTTTTGAGAGAATATTATTTTGTCAATTCAATCTTAACTAGCCTAGTTTTTAGGGTGATTTTAGCTCTATTATATGTCTACGTCTCGTGTAGATAGCCTAGTTATAGGGGCTCTAAATCCCGTTTCGTGTCTCCACTATACAAGACCAATTCACTTTAGTGTACAATCTCAGAAAATATTTTTTGAGAGAATATTATTTTGTCAATTCAATCTTAACTAGCCTAGTTTTTAGGGTGATTTTAGCTCTATTATATGTCTACGTCTCGTGTAGATAGCCTAGTTATAGGGGCTCTAAATCCCGTTTCGTGTCTCCACTATACAAGACCAATTCACTTTAGTGTACAATCTCAGAAAATATTTTTTGAGAGAATATTATTTTGTCAATTCAATCTTAACTAGCCTAGTTTTTAGGGTGATTTTAGCTCTATTATATGTCTACGTCTCGTGTAGATAGCCTAGTTATAGGGGCTCTAAATCCCGTTTCGTGTCTCCACTATACAAGACCAATTCACTTTAGTGTACAATCTCAGAAAATATTTTTGAGAGAATATTATTTTGTCAATTCAATCTTAACTAGCCTAGTTTTTAGGGTGATTTTAGCTCTATTATATGTCTACGTCTCGTGTAGATAGCCTAGTTATAGGGGCTCTAAATCCCGTTTCGTGTCTCCACTATACAAGACCAATTCACTTTAGTGTACAATCTCAGAAAATATTTTTTGAGAGAATATTATTTTGTCAATTCAATCTTAACTAGCCTAGTTTTTAGGGTGATTTTAGCTCTATTATATGTCTACGTCTCGTGTAGATAGCCTAGTTATAGGGGCTCTAAATCCCGTTTCGTGTCTCCACTATACAAGACCAATTCACTTTAGTGTACAATCTCAGAAAATATTTTTGAGAGAATATTATTTTGTCAATTCAATCTTAACTAGCCTAGTTTTTAGGGTGATTTTAGCTCTATTATATGTCTACGTCTCGTGTAGATAGCCTAGTTATAGGGGCTCTAAATCCCGTTTCGTGTCTCCACTATACAAGACCAATTCACTTTAGTGTACAATCTCAGAAAATATTTTTTGAGAGAATATTATTTTGTCAATTCAATCTTAACTAGCCTAGTTTTTAGGGTGATTTTAGCTCTATTATATGTCTACGTCTCGTGTAGATAGCCTAGTTATAGGGGCTCTAAATCCCGTTTCGTGTCTCCACTATACAAGACCAATTCACTTTAGTGTACAATCTCAGAAAATATTTTTTGAGAGAATATTATTTTGTCAATTCAATCTTAACTAGCCTAGTTTTTAGGGTGATTTTAGCTCTATTATATGTCTACGTCTCGTGTAGATAGCCTAGTTATAGGGGCTCTAAATCCCGTTTCGTGTCTCCACTATACAAGACCAATTCACTTTAGTGTACAATCTCAGAAAATATTTTTTGAGAGAATATTATTTTGTCAATTCAATCTTAACTAGCCTAGTTTTTAGGGTGATTTTAGCTCTATTATATGTCTACGTCTCGTGTAGATAGCCTAGTTATAGGGGCTCTAAATCCCGTTTCGTGTCTCCACTATACAAGACCAATTCACTTTAGTGTACAATCTCAGAAAATATTTTTTGAGAGAATATTATTTTGTCAATTCAATCTTAACTAGCCTAGTTTTTAGGGTGATTTTAGCTCTATTATATGTCTACGTCTCGTGTAGATAGCCTAGTTATAGGGGCTCTAAATCCCGTTTCGTGTCTCCACTATACAAGACCAATTCACTTTAGTGTACAATCTCAGAAAATATTTTTTGAGAGAATATTATTTTGTCAATTCAATCTTAACTAGCCTAGTTTTTAGGGTGATTTTAGCTCTATTATATGTCTACGTCTCGTGTAGATAGCCTAGTTATAGGGGCTCTAAATCCCGTTTCGTGTCTCCACTATACAAGACCAATTCACTTTAGTGTACAATCTCAGAAAATATTTTTTGAGAGAATATTATTTTGTCAATTCAATCTTAACTAGCCTAGTTTTTAGGGTGATTTTAGCTCTATTATATGTCTACGTCTCGTGTAGATAGCCTAGTTATAGGGGCTCTAAATCCCGTTTCGTGTCTCCACTATACAAGACCAATTCACTTTAGTGTACAATCTCAGAAAATATTTTTGAGAGAATATTATTTTGTCAATTCAATCTTAACTAGCCTAGTTTTTAGGGTGATTTTAGCTCTATTATATGTCTACGTCTCGTGTAGATAGCCTAGTTATAGGGGCTCTAAATCCCGTTTCGTGTCTCCACTATACAAGACCAATTCACTTTAGTGTACAATCTCAGAAAATATTTTTTGAGAGAATATTATTTTGTCAATTCAATCTTAACTAGCCTAGTTTTTAGGGTGATTTTAGCTCTATTATATGTCTACGTCTCGTGTAGATAGCCTAGTTATAGGGGCTCTAAATCCCGTTTCGTGTCTCCACTATACAAGACCAATTCACTTTAGTGTACAATCTCAGAAAATATTTTTGAGAGAATATTATTTTGTCAATTCAATCTTAACTAGCCTAGTTTTTAGGGTGATTTTAGCTCTATTATATGTCTACGTCTCGTGTAGATAGCCTAGTTATAGGGGCTCTAAATCCCGTTTCGTGTCTCCACTATACAAGACCAATTCACTTTAGTGTACAATCTCAGAAAATATTTTTTGAGAGAATATTATTTTGTCAATTCAATCTTAACTAGCCTAGTTTTTAGGGTGATTTTAGCTCTATTATATGTCTACGTCTCGTGTAGATAGCCTAGTTATAGGGGCTCTAAATCCCGTTTCGTGTCTCCACTATACAAGACCAATTCACTTTAGTGTACAATCTCAGAAAATATTTTTTGAGAGAATATTATTTTGTCAATTCAATCTTAACTAGCCTAGTTTTTAGGGTGATTTTAGCTCTATTATATGTCTACGTCTCGTGTAGATAGCCTAGTTATAGGGGCTCTAAATCCCGTTTCGTGTCTCCACTATACAAGACCAATTCACTTTAGTGTACAATCTCAGAAAATATTTTTTGAGAGAATATTATTTTGTCAATTCAATCTTAACTAGCCTAGTTTTTAGGGTGATTTTAGCTCTATTATATGTCTACGTCTCGTGTAGATAGCCTAGTTATAGGGGCTCTAAATCCCGTTTCGTGTCTCCACTATACAAGACCAATTCACTTTAGTGTACAATCTCAGAAAATATTTTTTGAGAGAATATTATTTTGTCAATTCAATCTTAACTAGCCTAGTTTTTAGGGTGATTTTAGCTCTATTATATGTCTACGTCTCGTGTAGATAGCCTAGTTATAGGGGCTCTAAATCCCGTTTCGTGTCTCCACTATACAAGACCAATTCACTTTAGTGTACAATCTCAGAAAATATTTTTTGAGAGAATATTATTTTGTCAATTCAATCTTAACTAGCCTAGTTTTTAGGGTGATTTTAGCTCTATTATATGTCTACGTCTCGTGTAGATAGCCTAGTTATAGGGGCTCTAAATCCCGTTTCGTGTCTCCACTATACAAGACCAATTCACTTTAGTGTACAATCTCAGAAAATATTTTTTGAGAGAATATTATTTTGTCAATTCAATCTTAACTAGCCTAGTTTTTAGGGTGATTTTAGCTCTATTATATGTCTACGTCTCGTGTAGATAGCCTAGTTATAGGGGCTCTAAATCCCGTTTCGTGTCTCCACTATACAAGACCAATTCACTTTAGTGTACAATCTCAGAAAATATTTTTTGAGAGAATATTATTTTGTCAATTCAATCTTAACTAGCCTAGTTTTTAGGGTGATTTTAGCTCTATTATATGTCTACGTCTCGTGTAGATAGCCTAGTTATAGGGGCTCTAAATCCCGTTTCGTGTCTCCACTATACAAGACCAATTCACTTTAGTGTACAATCTCAGAAAATATTTTTGAGAGAATATTATTTTGTCAATTCAATCTTAACTAGCCTAGTTTTTAGGGTGATTTTAGCTCTATTATATGTCTACGTCTCGTGTAGATAGCCTAGTTATAGGGGCTCTAAATCCCGTTTCGTGTCTCCACTATACAAGACCAATTCACTTTAGTGTACAATCTCAGAAAATATTTTTTGAGAGAATATTATTTTGTCAATTCAATCTTAACTAGCCTAGTTTTTAGGGTGATTTTAGCTCTATTATATGTCTACGTCTCGTGTAGATAGCCTAGTTATAGGGGCTCTAAATCCCGTTTCGTGTCTCCACTATACAAGACCAATTCACTTTAGTGTACAATCTCAGAAAATATTTTTTGAGAGAATTTTTTTTTGTCAATTCAATCTTAACTAGCCTAGTTTTTAGGGTGATTTTAGCTCTATTATATGTCTACGTCTCGTGTAGATAGCCTAGTTATAGGGGCTCTAAATCCCGTTTCGTGTCTCCACTATACAAGACCAATTCACTTTAGTGTACAATCTCAGAAAATATTTTTTGAGAGAATATTATTTTGTCAATTCAATCTTAACTAGCCTAGTTTTTAGGGTGATTTTAGCTCTATTATATGTCTACGTCTCGTGTAGATAGCCTAGTTATAGGGGCTCTAAATCCCGTTTCGTGTCTCCACTATACAAGACCAATTCACTTTAGTGTACAATCTCAGAAAATATTTTTGAGAGAATATTATTTTGTCAATTCAATCTTAACTAGCCTAGTTTTTAGGGTGATTTTAGCTCTATTATATGTCTACGTCTCGTGTAGATAGCCTAGTTATAGGGGCTCTAAATCCCGTTTCGTGTCTCCACTATACAAGACCAATTCACTTTAGTGTACAATCTCAGAAAATATTTTTTGAGAGAATATTATTTTGTCAATTCAATCTTAACTAGCCTAGTTTTTAGGGTGATTTTAGCTCTTTATATGTCTACGTCTCGTGTAGATAGCCTAGTTATAGGGGCTCTAAATCCCGTTTCGTGTCTCCACTATACAAGACCAATTCACTTTAGTGTACAATCTCAGAAAATATTTTTTGAGAGAATATTATTTTGTCAATTCAATCTTAACTAGCCTAGTTTTTAGGGTGATTTTAGCTCTATTATATGTCTACGTCTCGTGTAGATAGCCTAGTTATAGGGGCTCTAAATCCCGTTTCGTGTCTCCACTATACAAGACCAATTCACTTTAGTGTACAATCTCACAAAAAATATTTGTTGAGAGAATATTATTTTGTCAATTCAATCTTAACTAGCCTAGTTTTTAGGGTGATTTTAGCTCTATTATATGTCTACGTCTCGTGTAGATAGCCTAGTTATAGGGGCTCTAAATCCCGTTTCGTGTCTCCACTATACAAGACCAATTCACTTTAGTGTACAATCTCAGAAAATATTTTTGAGAGAATATTATTTTGTCAATTCAATCTTAACTAGCCTAGTTTTTAGGGTGATTTTAGCTCTATTATATGTCTACGTCTCGTGTAGATAGCCTAGTTATAGGGGCTCTAAATCCCGTTTCGTGTCTCCACTATACAAGACCAATTCACTTTAGTGTACAATCTCAGAAAAATGTTTTTTGAGAGAATATTATTTTGTCAATTCAATCTTAACTAGCCTAGTTTTTAGGGTGATTTTAGCTCTATTATATGTCTACGTCTCGTGTAGATAGCCTAGTTATAGGGGCTCTAAATCCCGTTTCGTGTCTCCACTATACAAGACCAATTCACTTTAGTGTACAATCTCAGAAAATATTTTTTGAGAGAATATTATTTTGTCAATTCAATCTTAACTAGCCTAGTTTTTAGGGTGATTTTAGCTCTATTATATGTCTACGTCTCGTGTAGATAGCCTAGTTATAGGGGCTCTAAATCCCGTTTCGTGTCTCCACTATACAAGACCAATTCACTTTAGTGTACAATCTCAGAAAATATTTTTTGAGAGAATATTATTTTGTCAATTCAATCTTAACTAGCCTAGTTTTTAGGGTGATTTTAGCTCTATTATATGTCTACGTCTCGTGTAGATAGCCTAGTTATAGGGGCTCTAAATCCCGTTTCGTGTCTCCACTATACAAGACCAATTCACTTTAGTGTACAATCTCAGAAAATATTTTTTGAGAGAATATTATTTTGTCAATTCAATCTTAACTAGCCTAGTTTTTAGGGTGATTTTAGCTCTATTATATGTCTACGTCTCGTGTAGATAGCCTAGTTATAGGGGCTCTAAATCCCGTTTCGTGTCTCCACTATACAAGACCAATTCACTTTAGTGTACAATCTCAGAAAATATTTTTTGAGAGAATATTATTTTGTCAATTCAATCTTAACTAGCCTAGTTTTTAGGGTGATTTTAGATCTATATGTCTACGTCTCGTGTAGATAGCCTAGTTATAGGGGCTCTAAATCCCGTTTCGTGTCTCCACTATACAAGACCAATTCACTTTAGTGTACAATCTCAGAAAATATTTTTGAGAGAATATTATTTTGTCAATTCAATCTTAACTAGCCTAGTTTTTAGGGTGATTTTAGCTCTATTATATGTCTACGTCTCGTGTAGATAGCCTAGTTATAGGGGCTCTAAATCCCGTTTCGTGTCTCCACTATACAAGACCAATTCACTTTAGTGTACAATCTCAGAAAATATTTTTGAGAGAATATTATTTTGTCAATTCAATCTTAACTAGCCTAGTTTTTAGGGTGATTTTAGCTCTATTATATGTCTACGTCTCGTGTAGATAGCCTAGTTATAGGGGCTCTAAATCCCGTTTCGTGTCTCCACTATACAAGACCAATTCACTTTAGTGTACAATCTCAGAAAATATTTTTTGAGAGAATATTATTTTGTCAATTCAATCTTAACTAGCCTAGTTTTTAGGGTGATTTTAGCTCTATTATATGTCTACGTCTCGTGTAGATAGCCTAGTTATAGGGGCTCTAAATCCCGTTTCGTGTCTCCACTATACAAGACCAATTCACTTTAGTGTACAATCTCAGAAAATATTTTTTGAGAGAATATTATTTTGTCAATTCAATCTTAACTAGCCTAGTTTTTAGGGTGATTTTAGCTCTATTATATGTCTACGTCTCGTGTAGATAGCCTAGTTATAGGGGCTCTAAATCCCGTTTCGTGTCTCCACTATACAAGACCAATTCACTTTAGTGTACAATCTCAGAAAATATTTTTTGAGAGAATATTATTTTGTCAATTCAATCTTAACTAGCCTAGTTTTTAGGGTGATTTTAGCTCTATTATATGTCTACGTCTCGTGTAGATAGCCTAGTTATAGGGGCTCTAAATCCCGTTTCGTGTCTCCACTATACAAGACCAATTCACTTTAGTGTACAATCTCAGAAAATATTTTTGAGAGAATATTATTTTGTCAATTCAATCTTAACTAGCCTAGTTTTTAGGGTGATTTTAGCTCTATTATATGTCTACGTCTCGTGTAGATAGCCTAGTTATAGGGGCTCTAAATCCCGTTTCGTGTCTCCACTATACAAGACCAATTCACTTTAGTGTACAATCTCAGAAAATATTTTTGAGAGAATATTATTTTGTCAATTCAATCTTAACTAGCCTAGTTTTTAGGGTGATTTTAGCTCTATTATATGTCTACGTCTCGTGTAGATAGCCTAGTTATAGGGGCTCTAAATCCCGTTTCGTGTCTCCACTATACAAGACCAATTCACTTTAGTGTACAATCTCAGAAAATATTTTTTGAGAGAATATTATTTTGTCAATTCAATCTTAACTAGCCTAGTTTTTAGGGTGATTTTAGCTCTATTATATGTCTACGTCTCGTGTAGATAGCCTAGTTATAGGGGCTCTAAATCCCGTTTCGTGTCTCCACTATACAAGACCAATTCACTTTAGTGTACAATCTCAGAAAATATTTTTGAGAGAATATTATTTTGTCAATTCAATCTTAACTAGCCTAGTTTTTAGGGTGATTTTAGCTCTATTATATGTCTACGTCTCGTGTAGATAGCCTAGTTATAGGGGCTCTAAATCCCGTTTCGTGTCTCCACTATACAAGACCAATTCACTTTAGTGTACAATCTCAGAAAATATTTTTTGAGAGAATATTATTTTGTCAATTCAATCTTAACTAGCCTAGTTTTTAGGGTGATTTTAGCTCTATTATATGTCTACGTCTCGTGTAGATAGCCTAGTTATAGGGGCTCTAAATCCCGTTTCGTGTCTCCACTATACAAGACCAATTCACTTTAGTGTACAATCTCAGAAAATATTTTTTGAGAGAATATTATTTTGTCAATTCAATCTTAACTAGCCTAGTTTTTAGGGTGATTTTAGCTCTATTATATGTCTACGTCTCGTGTAGATAGCCTAGTTATAGGGGCTCTAAATCCCGTTTCGTGTCTCCACTATACAAGACCAATTCACTTTAGTGTACAATCTCAGAAAATATTTTTGAGAGAATATTATTTTGTCAATTCAATCTTAACTAGCCTAGTTTTTAGGGTGATTTTAGCTCTATTATATGTCTACGTCTCGTGTAGATAGCCTAGTTATAGGGGCTCTAAATCCCGTTTCGTGTCTCCACTATACAAGACCAATTCACTTTAGTGTACAATCTCAGAAAATATTTTTTGAGAGAATATTATTTTGTCAATTCAATCTTAACTAGCCTAGTTTTTAGGGTGATTTTAGCTCTATTATATGTCTACGTCTCGTGTAGATAGCCTAGTTATAGGGGCTCTAAATCCCGTTTCGTGTCTCCACTATACAAGACCAATTCACTTTAGTGTACAATCTCAGAAAATATTTTTTGAGAGAATATTATTTTGTCAATTCAATCTTAACTAGCCTAGTTTTTAGGGTGATTTTAGCTCTATTATATGTCTACGTCTCGTGTAGATAGCCTAGTTATAGGGGCTCTAAATCCCGTTTCGTGTCTCCACTATACAAGACCAATTCACTTTAGTGTACAATCTCAGAAAATATTTTTTGAGAGAATATTATTTTGTCAATTCAATCTTAACTAGCCTAGTTTTTAGGGTGATTTTAGCTCTATTATATGTCTACGTCTCGTGTAGATAGCCTAGTTATAGGGGCTCTAAATCCCGTTTCGTGTCTCCACTATACAAGACCAATTCACTTTAGTGTACAATCTCAGAAAATATTTTTGAGAGAATATTATTTTGTCAATTCAATCTTAACTAGCCTAGTTTTTAGGGTGATTTTAGCTCTATTATATGTCTACGTCTCGTGTAGATAGCCTAGTTATAGGGGCTCTAAATCCCGTTTCGTGTCTCCACTATACAAGACCAATTCACTTTAGTGTACAATCTCAGAAAATATTTTTTGAGAGAATATTATTTTGTCAATTCAATCTTAACTAGCCTAGTTTTTAGGGTGATTTTAGCTCTATTATATGTCTACGTCTCGTGTAGATAGCCTAGTTATAGGGGCTCTAAATCCCGTTTCGTGTCTCCACTATACAAGACCAATTCACTTTAGTGTACAATCTCAGAAAATATTTTTTGAGAGAATATTATTTTGTCAATTCAATCTTAACTAGCCTAGTTTTTAGGGTGATTTTAGCTCTATTATATGTCTACGTCTCGTGTAGATAGCCTAGTTATAGGGGCTCTAAATCCCGTTTCGTGTCTCCACTATACAAGACCAATTCACTTTAGTGTACAATCTCAGAAAATATTTTTGAGAGAATATTATTTTGTCAATTCAATCTTAACTAGCCTAGTTTTTAGGGTGATTTTAGCTCTATTATATGTCTACGTCTCGTGTAGATAGCCTAGTTATAGGGGCTCTAAATCCCGTTTCGTGTCTCCACTATACAAGACCAATTCACTTTAGTGTACAATCTCAGAAAATATTTTTTGAGAGAATATTATTTTGTCAATTCAATCTTAACTAGCCTAGTTTTTAGGGTGATTTTAGCTCTATTATATGTCTACGTCTCGTGTAGATAGCCTAGTTATAGGGGCTCTAAATCCCGTTTCGTGTCTCCACTATACAAGACCAATTCACTTTAGTGTACAATCTCAGAAAATATTTTTTGAGAGAATATTATTTTGTCAATTCAATCTTAACTAGCCTAGTTTTTAGGGTGATTTTAGCTCTATTATATGTCTACGTCTCGTGTAGATAGCCTAGTTATAGGGGCTCTAAATCCCGTTTCGTGTCTCCACTATACAAGACCAATTCACTTTAGTGTACAATCTCAGAAAATATTTTTGAGAGAATATTATTTTGTCAATTCAATCTTAACTAGCCTAGTTTTTAGGGTGATTTTAGCTCTATTATATGTCTACGTCTCGTGTAGATAGCCTAGTTATAGGGGCTCTAAATCCCGTTTCGTGTCTCCACTATACAAGACCAATTCACTTTAGTGTACAATCTCAGAAAATATTTTTGAGAGAATATTATTTTGTCAATTCAATCTTAACTAGCCTAGTTTTTAGGGTGATTTTAGCTCTATTATATGTCTACGTCTCGTGTAGATAGCCTAGTTATAGGGGCTCTAAATCCCGTTTCGTGTCTCCACTATACAAGACCAATTCACTTTAGTGTACAATCTCAGAAAATATTTTTTGAGAGAATATTATTTTGTCAATTCAATCTTAACTAGCCTAGTTTTTAGGGTGATTTTAGCTCTATTATATGTCTACGTCTCGTGTAGATAGCCTAGTTATAGGGGCTCTAAATCCCGTTTCGTGTCTCCACTATACAAGACCAATTCACTTTAGTGTACAATCTCAGAAAATATTTTTTGAGAGAATATTATTTTGTCAATTCAATCTTAACTAGCCTAGTTTTTAGGGTGATTTTAGCTCTATTATATGTCTACGTCTCGTGTAGATAGCCTAGTTATAGGGCTCTAAATCCCGTTTCGTGTCTCCACTATACAAGACCAATTCACTTTAGTGTACAATCTCAGAAAATATTTTTTGAGAGAATATTATTTTGTCAATTCAATCTTAACTAGCCTAGTTTTTAGGGTGATTTTAGCTCTATTATATGTCTACGTCTCGTGTAGATAGCCTAGTTATAGGGGCTCTAAATCCCGTTTCGTGTCTCCACTATACAAGACCAATTCACTTTAGTGTACAATCTCAGAAAATATTTTTTGAGAGAATATTATTTTGTCAATTCAATCTTAACTAGCCTAGTTTTTAGGGTGATTTTAGCTCTATTATATGTCTACGTCTCGTGTAGATAGCCTAGTTATAGGGGCTCTAAATCCCGTTTCGTGTCTCCACTATACAAGACCAATTCACTTTAGTGTACAATCTCAGAAAATATTTTTTGAGAGAATATTATTTTGTCAATTCAATCTTAACTAGCCTAGTTTTTAGGGTGATTTTAGCTCTATTATATGTCTACGTCTCGTGTAGATAGCCTAGTTATAGGGGCTCTAAATCCCGTTTCGTGTCTCCACTATACAAGACCAATTCACTTTAGTGTACAATCTCAGAAAATATTTTTTGAGAGAATATTATTTTGTCAATTCAATCTTAACTAGCCTAGTTTTTAGGGTGATTTTAGCTCTATTATATGTCTACGTCTCGTGTAGATAGCCTAGTTATAGGGGCTCTAAATCCCGTTTCGTGTCTCCACTATACAAGACCAATTCACTTTAGTGTACAATCTCAGAAAATATTTTTTGAGAGAATATTATTTTGTCAATTCAATCTTAACTAGCCTAGTTTTTAGGGTGATTTTAGCTCTATTATATGTCTACGTCTCGTGTAGATAGCCTAGTTATAGGGGCTCTAAATCCCGTTTCGTGTCTCCACTATACAAGACCAATTCACTTTAGTGTACAATCTCAGAAAATATTTTTTGAGAGAATATTATTTTGTCAATTCAATCTTAACTAGCCTAGTTTTTAGGGTGATTTTAGCTCTATTATATGTCTACGTCTCGTGTAGATAGCCTAGTTATAGGGGCTCTAAATCCCGTTTCGTGTCTCCACTATACAAGACCAATTCACTTTAGTGTACAATCTCAGAAAATATTTTTTGAGAGAATATTATTTTGTCAATTCAATCTTAACTAGCCTAGTTTTTAGGGTGATTTTAGCTCTATTATATGTCTACGTCTCGTGTAGATAGCCTAGTTATAGGGGCTCTAAATCCCGTTTCGTGTCTCCACTATACAAGACCAATTCACTTTAGTGTACAATCTCAGAAAATATTTTTTGAGAGAATATTATTTTGTCAATTCAATCTTAACTAGCCTAGTTTTTAGGGTGATTTTAGCTCTATTATATGTCTACGTCTCGTGTAGATAGCCTAGTTATAGGGGCTCTAAATCCCGTTTCGTGTCTCCACTATACAAGACCAATTCACTTTAGTGTACAATCTCAGAAAATATTTTTTGAGAGAATATTATTTTGTCAATTCAATCTTAACTAGCCTAGTTTTTAGGGTGATTTTAGCTCTATTATATGTCTACGTCTCGTGTAGATAGCCTAGTTATAGGGGCTCTAAATCCCGTTTCGTGTCTCCACTATACAAGACCAATTCACTTTAGTGTACAATCTCAGAAAATATTTTTTGAGAGAATATTATTTTGTCAATTCAATCTTAACTAGCCTAGTTTTTAGGGTGATTTTAGCTCTATTATATGTCTACGTCTCGTGTAGATAGCCTAGTTATAGGGGCTCTAAATCCCGTTTCGTGTCTCCACTATACAAGACCAATTCACTTTAGTGTACAATCTCAGAAAATATTTTTGAGAGAATATTATTTTGTCAATTCAATCTTAACTAGCCTAGTTTTTAGGGTGATTTTAGCTCTATTTAGTCTACGTCTCGTGTAGATAGCCTAGTTATAGGGGCTCTAAATCCCGTTTCGTGTCTCCACTATACAAGACCAATTCACTTTAGTGTACAATCTCAGAAAATATTTTTTGAGAGAATATTATTTTGTCAATTCAATCTTAACTAGCCTAGTTTTTAGGGTGATTTTAGCTCTATTATATGTCTACGTCTCGTGTAGATAGCCTAGTTATAGGGGCTCTAAATCCCGTTTCGTGTCTCCACTATACAAGACCAATTCACTTTAGTGTACAATCTCAGAAAATATTTTTTGAGAATATTATTTTGTCAATTCAATCTTAACTAGCCTAGTTTTTAGGGTGATTTTAGCTCTATTATATGTCTACGTCTCGTGTAGATAGCCTAGTTATAGGGGCTCTAAATCCCGTTTCGTGTCTCCACTATACAAGACCAATTCACTTTAGTGTACAATCTCAGAAAAATGTTTTTTGAGAGAATATTATTTTGTCAATTCAATCTTAACTAGCCTAGTTTTTAGGGTGATTTTAGCTCTATTATATGTCTACGTCTCGTGTAGATAGCCTAGTTATAGGGGCTCTAAATCCCGTTTCGTGTCTCCACTATACAAGACCAATTCACTTTAGTGTACAATCTCAGAAAATATTTTTTGAGAGAATATTATTTTGTCAATTCAATCTTAACTAGCCTAGTTTTTAGGGTGATTTTAGCTCTATTATATGTCTACGTCTCGTGTAGATAGCCTAGTTATAGGGGCTCTAAATCCCGTTTCGTGTCTCCACTATACAAGACCAATTCACTTTAGTGTACAATCTCAGAAAATATTTTTTGAGAGAATATTATTTTGTCAATTCAATCTTAACTAGCCTAGTTTTTAGGGTGATTTTAGCTCTATTATATGTCTACGTCTCGTGTAGATAGCCTAGTTATAGGGCTCTAAATCCCGTTTCGTGTCTCCACTATACAAGACCAATTCACTTTAGTGTACAATCTCAGAAAATATTTTTTGAGAGAATATTATTTTGTCAATTCAATCTTAACTAGCCTAGTTTTTAGGGTGATTTTAGCTCTATTATATGTCTACGTCTCGTGTAGATAGCCTAGTTATAGGGGCTCTAAATCCCGTTTCGTGTCTCCACTATACAAGACCAATTCACTTTAGTGTACAATCTCAGAAAATATTTTTTGAGAGAATATTATTTTGTCAATTCAATCTTAACTAGCCTAGTTTTTAGGGTGATTTTAGCTCTATTATATGTCTACGTCTCGTGTAGATAGCCTAGTTATAGGGGCTCTAAATCCCGTTTCGTGTCTCCACTATACAAGACCAATTCACTTTAGTGTACAATCTCAGAAAATATTTTTTGAGAGAATATTATTTTGTCAATTCAATCTTAACTAGCCTAGTTTTTAGGGTGATTTTAGCTCTATTATATGTCTACGTCTCGTGTAGATAGCCTAGTTATAGGGGCTCTAAATCCCGTTTCGTGTCTCCACTATACAAGACCAATTCACTTTAGTGTACAATCTCAGAAAATATTTTTTGAGAGAATATTATTTTGTCAATTCAATCTTAACTAGCCTAGTTTTTAGGGTGATTTTAGCTCTATTATGTCTACGTCTCGTGTAGATAGCCTAGTTATAGGGGCTCTAAATCCCGTTTCGTGTCTCCACTATACAAGACCAATTCACTTTAGTGTACAATCTCAGAAAATATTTTTTGAGAGAATATTATTTTGTCAATTCAATCTTAACTAGCCTAGTTTTTAGGGTGATTTTAGCTCTATTATATGTCTACGTCTCGTGTAGATAGCCTAGTTATAGGGGCTCTAAATCCCGTTTCGTGTCTCCACTATACAAGACCAATTCACTTTAGTGTACAATCTCAGAAAATATTTTTTGAGAGAATATTATTTTGTCAATTCAATCTTAACTAGCCTAGTTTTTAGGGTGATTTTAGCTCTATTATATGTCTACGTCTCGTGTAGATAGCCTAGTTATAGGGGCTCTAAATCCCGTTTCGTGTCTCCACTATACAAGACCAATTCACTTTAGTGTACAATCTCAGAAAATATTTTTGAGAGAATATTATTTTGTCAATTCAATCTTAACTAGCCTAGTTTTTAGGGTGATTTTAGCTCTATTATATGTCTACGTCTCGTGTAGATAGCCTAGTTATAGGGGCTCTAAATCCCGTTTCGTGTCTCCACTATACAAGACCAATTCACTTTAGTGTACAATCTCAGAAAATATTTTTTGAGAGAATATTATTTTGTCAATTCAATCTTAACTAGCCTAGTTTTTAGGGTGATTTTAGCTCTATTATATGTCTACGTCTCGTGTAGATAGCCTAGTTATAGGGGCTCTAAATCCCGTTTCGTGTCTCCACTATACAAGACCAATTCACTTTAGTGTACAATCTCAGAAAATATTTTTTGAGAGAATATTATTTTGTCAATTCAATCTTAACTAGCCTAGTTTTTAGGGTGATTTTAGCTCTATTATATGTCTACGTCTCGTGTAGATAGCCTAGTTATAGGGGCTCTAAATCCCGTTTCGTGTCTCCACTATACAAGACCAATTCACTTTAGTGTACAATCTCAGAAAATATTTTTTGAGAGAATATTATTTTGTCAATTCAATCTTAACTAGCCTAGTTTTTAGGGTGATTTTAGCTCTATTATATGTCTACGTCTCGTGTAGATAGCCTAGTTATAGAGGCTCTAAATCCCGTTTCGTGTCTCCACTATACAAGACCAATTCACTTTAGTGTACAATCTCAGAAAATATTTTTGAGAGAATATTATTTTGTCAATTCAATCTTAACTAGCCTAGTTTTTAGGGTGATTTTAGCTCTATTATATGTCTACGTCTCGTGTAGATAGCCTAGTTATAGGGGCTCTAAATCCCGTTTCGTGTCTCCACTATACAAGACCAATTCACTTTAGTGTACAATCTCAGAAAATATTTTTTGAGAGAATATTATTTTGTCAATTCAATCTTAACTAGCCTAGTTTTTAGGGTGATTTTAGCTCTATTATATGTCTACGTCTCGTGTAGATAGCCTAGTTATAGAGGCTCTAAATCCCGTTTCGTGTCTCCACTATACAAGACCAATTCACTTTAGTGTACAATCTCAGAAAATATTTTTTGAGAGAATATTATTTTGTCAATTCAATCTTAACTAGCCTAGTTTTTAGGGTGATTTTAGCTCTATTATATGTCTACGTCTCGTGTAGATAGCCTAGTTATAGAGGCTCTAAATCCCGTTTCGTGTCTCCACTATACAAGACCAATTCACTTTAGTGTACAATCTCAGAAAATATTTTTTGAGAGAATATTATTTTGTCAATTCAATCTTAACTAGCCTAGTTTTTAGGGTGATTTTAGCTCTATTATATGTCTACGTCTCGTGTAGATAGCCTAGTTATAGAGGCTCTAAATCCCGTTTCGTGTCTCCACTATACAAGACCAATTCACTTTAGTGTACAATCTCAGAAAATATTTTTTGAGAGAATATTATTTTGTCAATTCAATCTTAACTAGCCTAGTTTTTAGGGTGATTTTAGCTCTATTATATGTCTACGTCTCGTGTAGATAGCCTAGTTATAGAGGCTCTAAATCCCGTTTCGTGTCTCCACTATACAAGACCAATTCACTTTAGTGTACAATCTCAGAAAATATTTTTTGAGAGAATATTATTTTGTCAATTCAATCTTAACTAGCCTAGTTTTTAGGGTGATTTTAGCTCTATTATATGTCTACGTCTCGTGTAGATAGCCTAGTTATAGAGGCTCTAAATCCCGTTTCGTGTCTCCACTATACAAGACCAATTCACTTTAGTGTACAATCTCAGAAAATATTTTTTGAGAGAATATTATTTTGTCAATTCAATCTTAACTAGCCTAGTTTTTAGGGTGATTTTAGCTCTATTATATGTCTACGTCTCGTGTAGATAGCCTAGTTATAGAGGCTCTAAATCCCGTTTCGTGTCTCCACTATACAAGACCAATTCACTTTAGTGTACAATCTCAGAAAATATTTTTTGAGAGAATATTATTTTGTCAATTCAATCTTAACTAGCCTAGTTTTTAGGGTGATTTTAGCTCTATTATATGTCTACGTCTCGTGTAGATAGCCTAGTTATAGAGGCTCTAAATCCCGTTTCGTGTCTCCACTATACAAGACCAATTCACTTTAGTGTACAATCTCAGAAAATATTATTTTGTCTACGTCTCGTGTAGATAGCCTAGTTATAGAGGCTCTAAATCCCGTTTCGTGTCTCCACTATACAAGACCAATTCACTTTAGTGTACAATCTCAGAAAATATTTTTTGAGAGAATATTATTTTGTCAATTCAATCTTAACTAGCCTAGTTTTTAGGGTGATTTTAGCTCTATTATATGTCTACGTCTCGTGTAGATAGCCTAGTTATAGAGGCTCTAAATCCCGTTTCGTGTCTCCACTATACAAGACCAATTCACTTTAGTGTACAATCTCAGAAAATATTTTTAGAGAGAATATTATTTTGTCAATTCAATCTTAACTAGCCTAGTTTTTAGGGTGATTTTAGCTCTATTATATGTCTACGTCTCGTGTAGATAGCCTAGTTATAGAGGCTCTAAATCCCGTTTCGTGTCTCCACTATACAAGACCAATTCACTTTAGTGTACAATCTCAGAAAATATTTTTAGAGAATATTATTTTGTCAATTCAATCTTAACTAGCCTAGTTTTTAGGGTGATTTTAGCTCTATTATATGTCTACGTCTCGTGTAGATAGCCTAGTTATAGAGGCTCTAAATCCCGTTTCGTGTCTCCACTATACAAGACCAATTCACTTTAGTGTACAATCTCAGAAAATATTTTTAGAGAGAATATTATTTTGTCAATTCAATCTTAACTAGCCTAGTTTTTAGGGTGATTTTAGCTCTATTATATGTCTACGTCTCGTGTAGATAGCCTAGTTATAGAGGCTCTAAATCCCGTTTCGTGTCTCCACTATACAAGACCAATTCACTTTAGTGTACAATCTCAGAAAATATTTTAGAGAGAATATTATTTTGTCAATTCAATCTTAACTAGCCTAGTTTTTAGGGTGATTTTAGCTCTATTATATGTCTACGTCTCGTGTAGATAGCCTAGTTATAGAGGCTCTAAATCCCGTTTCGTGTCTCCACTATACAAGACCAATTCACTTTAGTGTACAATCTCAGAAAATATTTTTGAGAGAATATTATTTTGTCAATTCAATCTTAACTAGCCTAGTTTTTAGGGTGATTTTAGCTCTATTATATGTCTACGTCTCGTGTAGATAGCCTAGTTATAGAGGCTCTAAATCCCGTTTCGTGTCTCCACTATACAAGACCAATTCACTTTAGTGTACAATCTCAGAAAAAATTTTTAGAGAGAATATTATTTTGTCAATTCAATCTTAACTAGCCTAGTTTTTAGGGTGATTTTAGCTCTATTATATGTCTACGTCTCGTGTAGATAGCCTAGTTATAGAGGCTCTAAATCCCGTTTCGTGTCTCCACTATACAAGACCAATTCACTTTAGTGTACAATCTCAGAAAATATTTTTAGAGAGAATATTATTTTGTCAATTCAATCTTAACTAGCCTAGTTTTTAGGGTGATTTTAGCTCTATTATATGTCTACGTCTCGTGTAGATAGCCTAGTTATAGAGGCTCTAAATCCCGTTTCGTGTCTCCACTATACAAGACCAATTCACTTTAGTGTACAATCTCAGAAAATATTTTTTGAGAGAATATTATTTTGTCAATTCAATCTTAACTAGCCTAGTTTTTAGGGTGATTTTAGCTCTATTATATGTCTACGTCTCGTGTAGATAGCCTAGTTATAGAGGCTCTAAATCCCGTTTCGTGTCTCCACTATACAAGACCAATTCACTTTAGTGTACAATCTCAGATTTTTTTTTGAGAGATAATATTATTTTGTCAATTCAATCTTAACTAGCCTAGTTTTTAGGGTGATTTTAGCTCTATTATATGTCTACGTCTCGTGTAGATAGCCTAGTTATAGAGGCTCTAAATCCCGTTTCGTGTCTCCACTATACAAGACCAATTCACTTTAGTGTACAATCTCAGAAAATATTTTTAGAGAGAATATTATTTTGTCAATTCAATCTTAACTAGCCTAGTTTTTAGGGTGATTTTAGCTCTATTATATGTCTACGTCTCGTGTAGATAGCCTAGTTATAGAGGCTCTAAATCCCGTTTCGTGTCTCCACTATACAAGACCAATTCACTTTAGTGTACAATCTCAGAAAATATTTTTAGAGAGAATATTATTTTGTCAATTCAATCTTAACTAGCCTAGTTTTTAGGGTGATTTTAGCTCTATTATATGTCTACGTCTCGTGTAGATAGCCTAGTTATAGAGGCTCTAAATCCCGTTTCGTGTCTCCACTATACAAGACCAATTCACTTTAGTGTACAATCTCAGAAAATATTTTTAGAGAGAATATTATTTTGTCAATTCAATCTTAACTAGCCTAGTTTTTAGGGTGATTTTAGCTCTATTATATGTCTACGTCTCGTGTAGATAGCCTAGTTATAGAGGCTCTAAATCCAGTTTCGTGTCTCCACTATACAAGACCAATTCACTTTAGTGTACAATCTCAGAAAATATTTTTAGAGAGAATATTATTTTGTCAATTCAATCTTAACTAGCCTAGTTTTTAGGGTGATTTTAGCTCTATTATATGTCTACGTCTCGTGTAGATAGCCTAGTTATAGAGGCTCTAAATCCAGTTTCGTGTCTCCACTATACAAGACCAATTCACTTTAGTGTACAATCTCAGAAAATATTTTAGAGAGAATATTATTTTGTCAATTCAATCTTAACTAGCCTAGTTTTTAGGGTGATTTTAGCTCTATTATATGTCTACGTCTAATGTAGATAGCCTAGTTATAGAGGCTCTAAATCCAGTTTCGTGTCTCCACTATACAAGACCAATTCACTTTAGTGTACAATCTCAGAAAATATTTTTAGAGAGAATATTATTTTGTCAATTCAATCTTAACTAGCCTAGTTTTTAGGGTGATTTTAGCTCTATTATATGTCTACGTCTCGTGTAGATAGCCTAGTTATAGAGGCTCTAAATCCCGTTTCGTGTCTCCACTATACAAGACCAATTCACTTTAGTGTACAATCTCAGAAAATATTTTTAGAGAGAATATTATTTTGTCAATTCAATCTTAACTAGCCTAGTTTTTAGGGTGATTTTAGCTCTATTATATGTCTACGTCTCGTGTAGATAGCCTAGTTATAGAGGCTCTAAATCCAGTTTCGTGTCTCCACTATACAAGACCAATTCACTTTAGTGTACAATCTCAGAAAATATTTTTAGAGAGAATATTATTTTGTCAATTCAATCTTAACTAGCCTAGTTTTTAGGGGCATTTTAGCTCTATTATATGTCTACGTCTCGTGTAGATAGCCTAGTTATAGAGGCTCTAAATCCAGTTTCGTGTCTCCACTATACAAGACCAATTCACTTTAGTGTACAATCTCAGAAAATATTTTTAGAGAGAATATTATTTTGTCAATTCAATCTTAACTAGCCTAGTTTTTAGGGTGATTTTAGCTCTATTATATGTCTACGTCTCGTGTAGATAGCCTAGTTATAGAGGCTCTAAATCCCGTTTCGTGTCTCCACTATACAAGACCAATTCACTTTAGTGTACAATCTCAGAAAATATTTTTAGAGAGAATATTATTTTGTCAATTCAATCTTAACTAGCCTAGTTTTTAGGGTGATTTTAGCTCTATTATATGTCTACGTCTCGTGTAGATAGCCTAGTTATAGAGGCTCTAAATCCAGTTTCGTGTCTCCACTATACAAGACCAATTCACTTTAGTGTACAATCTCAGAAAATATTTTTAGAGAGAATATTATTTTGTCAATTCAATCTTAACTAGCCTAGTTTTTAGGGTGATTTTAGCTCTATTATATGTCTACGTCTCGTGTAGATAGCCTAGTTATAGAGGCTCTAAATCCCGTTTCGTGTCTCCACTATACAAGACCAATTCACTTTAGTGTACAATCTCAGAAAATATTTTAGAGAGAATATTATTTTGTCAATTCAATCTTAACTAGCCTAGTTTTTAGGGTGATTTTAGCTCTATTATATGTCTACGTCTCGTGTAGATAGCCTAGTTATAGAGGCTCTAAATCCAGTTTCGTGTCTCCACTATACAAGACCAATTCACTTTAGTGTACAATCTCAGAAAATATTTTAGAGATAATATTATTTTGTCAATTCAATCTTAACTAGCCTTGTTTTTAGGGAGATTTTAGCTCTATTATATGTCTACGTCTCGTGTAGATAGCCTAGTTATAGAGGCTCTAAATCCAGTTTCGTGTCTCCACTATACAAGACCAATTCACTTTAGTGTACAATCTCAGAAAATATTTTTAGAGAGAATATTATTTTGTCAATTCAATCTTAACTAGCCTAGTTTTTAGGGTGATTTTAGCTCTATTATATGTCTACGTCTCGTGTAGATAGCCTAGTTATAGAGGCTCTAAATCCCGTTTCGTGTCTCCACTATACAAGACCAATTCACTTTAGTGTACAATCTCAGAAAATATTTTTAGAGAGAATATTATTTTGTCAATTCAATCTTAACTAGCCTAGTTTTTAGGGTGATTTTAGCTCTATTATATGTCTACGTCTCGTGTAGATAGCCTAGTTATAGAGGCTCTAAATCCAGTTTCGTGTCTCCACTATACAAGACCAATTCACTTTAGTGTACAATCTCAGAAAATATTTTTAGAGAGAATATTATTTTGTCAATTCAATCTTAACTAGCCTAGTTTTTAGGGTGATTTTAGCTCTATTATATGTCTACGTCTCGTGTAGATAGCCTAGTTATAGAGGCTCTAAATCCAGTTTCGTGTCTCCACTATACAAGACCAATTCACTTTAGTGTACAATCTCAGAAAATATTTTTAGAGAGAATATTATTTTGTCAATTCAATCTTAACTAGCCTAGTTTTTAGGGTGATTTTAGCTCTATTATATGTCTACGTCTCGTGTAGATAGCCTAGTTATAGAGGCTCTAAATCCCGTTTCGTGTCTCCACTATACAAGACCAATTCACTTTAGTGTACAATCTCAGAAAATATTTTTAGAGAGAATATTATTTTGTCAATTCAATCTTAACTAGCCTAGTTTTTAGGGTGATTTTAGCTCTATTATATGTCTACGTCTCGTGTAGATAGCCTAGTTATAGAGGCTCTAAATCCAGTTTCGTGTCTCCACTATACAAGACCAATTCACTTTAGTGTACAATCTCAGAAAATATTTTAGAGAGAATATTATTTTGTCAATTCAATCTTAACTAGCCTAGTTTTTAGGGTGATTTTAGCTCTATTATATGTCTACGTCTCGTGTAGATAGCCTAGTTATAGAGGCTCTAAATCCAGTTTCGTGTCTCCACTATACAAGACCAATTCACTTTAGTGTACAATCTCAGAAAATATTTTTAGAGAGAATATTATTTTGTCAATTCAATCTTAACTAGCCTAGTTTTTAGGGTGATTTTAGCTCTATTATATGTCTACGTCTCGTGTAGATAGCCTAGTTATAGAGGCTCTAAATCCAGTTTCGTGTCTCCACTATACAAGACCAATTCACTTTAGTGTACAATCTCAGAAAATATTTTTAGAGAGAATATTATTTTGTCAATTCAATCTTAACTAGCCTAGTTTTTAGGGTGATTTTAGCTCTATTATATGTCTACGTCTCGTGTAGATAGCCTAGTTATAGAGGCTCTAAATCCAGTTTCGTGTCTCCACTATACAAGACCAATTCACTTTAGTGTACAATCTCAGAAAATATTTTTAGAGAGAATATTATTTTGTCAATTCAATCTTAACTAGCCTAGTTTTTAGGGTGATTTTAGCTCTATTATATGTCTACGTCGTGTAGATAGCCTAGTTATAGAGGCTCTAAATCCAGTTTCGTGTCTCCACTATACAAGACCAATTCACTTTAGTGTACAATCTCAGAAAATATTTTTAGAGAGAATATTATTTTGTCAATTCAATCTTAACTAGCCTAGTTTTTAGGGAGATTTTAGCTCTATTATATGTCTACGTCTCGTGTAGATAGCCTAGTTATAGAGGCTCTAAATCCAGTTTCGTGTCTCCACTATACAAGACCAATTCACTTTAGTGTACAATCTCAGAAAATATTTTAGAGAGAATATTATTTTGTCAATTCAATCTTAACTAGCCTAGTTTTTAGGGTGATTTTAGCTCTATTATATGTCTACGTCTCGTGTAGATAGCCTAGTTATAGAGGCTCTAAATCCGTTTCGTGTCTCCACTATACAAGACCAATTCACTTTAGTGTACAATCTCAGAAAATATTTTTAGAGAGAATATTATTTTGTCAATTCAATCTTAACTAGCCTAGTTTTTAGGGAGATTTTAGCTCTATTATATGTCTACGTCTCGTGTAGATAGCCTAGTTATAGAGGCTCTAAATCCAGTTTCGTGTCTCCACTATACAAGACCAATTCACTTTAGTGTACAATCTCAGAAAATATTTTTAGAGAGAATATTATTTTGTCAATTCAATCTTAACTAGCCTAGTTTTTAGGGTGATTTTAGCTCTATTATATGTCTACGTCTCGTGTAGATAGCCTAGTTATAGAGGCTCTAAATCCAGTTTCGTGTCTCCACTATACAAGACCAATTCACTTTAGTGTACAATCTCAGAAAATATTTTTAGAGAGAATATTATTTTGTCAATTCAATCTTAACTAGCCTAGTTTTTAGGGTGATTTTAGCTCTATTATATGTCTACGTCTCGTGTAGATAGCCTAGTTATAGAGGCTCTAAATCCAGTTTCGTGTCTCCACTATACAAGACCAATTCACTTTAGTGTACAATCTCAGAAAATATTTTTAGAGAGAATATTATTTTGTCAATTCAATCTTAACTAGCCTAGTTTTTAGGGTGATTTTAGCTCTATTATATGTCTACGTCTCGTGTAGATAGCCTAGTTATAGAGGCTCTAAATCCAGTTTCGTGTCTCCACTATACAAGACCAATTCACTTTAGTGTACAATCTCAGAAAATATTTGTAGAGAGAATAATATTTTTGTCAATTCAATCTTAACTAGCCTAGTTTTTAGGGACATTTTAGCTCTATTATATGTCTACGTCTCGTGTAGATAGCCTAGTTATAGAGGCTCTAAATCCAGTTTCGTGTCTCCACTATACAAGACCAATTCACTTTAGTGTACAATCTCAGAAAATATTTTTAGAGAGAATATTATTTTGTCAATTCAATCTTAACTAGCCTAGTTTTTAGGGTGATTTTAGCTCTATTATATGTCTACGTCTCGTGTAGATAGCCTAGTTATAGAGGCTCTAAATCCAGTTTCGTGTCTCCACTATACAAGACCAATTCACTTTAGTGTACAATCTCAGAAAATATTTTTAGAGAGAATATTATTTTGTCAATTCAATCTTAACTAGCCTAGTTTTTAGGGTGATTTTAGCTCTATTATATGTCTACGTCTCGTGTAGATAGCCTAGTTATAGAGGCTCTAAATCCAGTTTCGTGTCTCCACTATACAAGACCAATTCACTTTAGTGTACAATCTCAGAAAATATTTTTAGAGAGAATATTATTTTGTCAATTCAATCTTAACTAGCCTAGTTTTTAGGGTGATTTTAGCTCTATTATATGTCTACGTCTCGTGTAGATAGCCTAGTTATAGAGGCTCTAAATCCAGTTTCGTGTCTCCACTATACAAGACCAATTCACTTTAGTGTACAATCTCAGAAAATATTTTTAGAGAGAATATTATTTTGTCAATTCAATCTTAACTAGCCTAGTTTTTAGGGTGATTTTAGCTCTATTATATGTCTACGTCTAATGTAGATAGCCTAGTTATAGAGGCTCTAAATCCAGTTTCGTGTCTCCACTATACAAGACCAATTCACTTTAGTGTACAATCTCAGAAAATATTTTTAGAGAGAATATTATTTTGTCAATTCAATCTTAACTAGCCTAGTTTTTAGGGTGATTTTAGCTCTATTATATGTCTACGTCTCGTGTAGATAGCCTAGTTATAGAGGCTCTAAATCCGTTTCGTGTCTCCACTATACAAGACCAATTCACTTTAGTGTACAATCTCAGAAAATATTTTTAGAGAGAATATTATTTTGTCAATTCAATCTTAACTAGCCTAGTTTTTAGGGTGATTTTAGCTCTATTATATGTCTACGTCTCGTGTAGATAGCCTAGTTATAGAGGCTCTAAATCCAGTTTCGTGTCTCCACTATACAAGACCAATTCACTTTAGTGTACAATCTCAGAAAATATTTTTAGAGAGAATATTATTTTGTCAATTCAATCTTAACTAGCCTAGTTTTTAGGGTGATTTTAGCTCTATTATATGTCTACGTCTCGTGTAGATAGCCTAGTTATAGAGGCTCTAAATCCAGTTTCGTGTCTCCACTATACAAGACCAATTCACTTTAGTGTACAATCTCAGAAAATATTTTTAGAGAGAATATTATTTTGTCAATTCAATCTTAACTAGCCTAGTTTTTAGGGTGATTTTAGCTCTATTATATGTCTACGTCTCGTGTAGATAGCCTAGTTATAGAGGCTCTAAATCCAGTTTCGTGTCTCCACTATACAAGACCAATTCACTTTAGTGTACAATCTCAGAAAATATTTTTAGAGAGAATATTATTTTGTCAATTCAATCTTAACTAGCCTAGTTTTTAGGGTGATTTTAGCTCTATTATATGTCTACGTCTCGTGTAGATAGCCTAGTTATAGAGGCTCTAAATCCAGTTTCGTGTCTCCACTATACAAGACCAATTCACTTTAGTGTACAATCTCAGAAAATATTTTAGAGAGAATATTATTTTGTCAATTCAATCTTAACTAGCCTAGTTTTTAGGGTGATTTTAGCTCTATTATATGTCTACGTCTCGTGTAGATAGCCTAGTTATAGAGGCTCTAAATCCAGTTTCGTGTCTCCACTATACAAGACCAATTCACTTTAGTGTACAATCTCAGAAAATATTTTTAGAGAGAATATTATTTTGTCAATTCAATCTTAACTAGCCTAGTTTTTAGGGTGATTTTAGCTCTATTATATGTCTACGTCTCGTGTAGATAGCCTAGTTATAGAGGCTCTAAATCCAGTTTCGTGTCTCCACTATACAAGACCAATTCACTTTAGTGTACAATCTCAGAAAATATTTTTAGAGAGAATATTATTTTGTCAATTCAATCTTAACTAGCCTAGTTTTTAGGGTGATTTTAGCTCTATTATATGTCTACGTCTCGTGTAGATAGCCTAGTTATAGAGGCTCTAAATCCAGTTTCGTGTCTCCACTATACAAGACCAATTCACTTTAGTGTACAATCTCAGAAAATATTTTTAGAGAGAATATTATTTTGTCAATTCAATCTTAACTAGCCTAGTTTTTAGGGTGATTTTAGCTCTATTATATGTCTACGTCTCGTGTAGATAGCCTAGTTATAGAGGCTCTAAATCCAGTTTCGTGTCTCCACTATACAAGACCAATTCACTTTAGTGTACAATCTCAGAAAATATTTTTAGAGAGAATATTATTTTGTCAATTCAATCTTAACTAGCCTAGTTTTTAGGGTGATTTTAGCTCTATTATATGTCTACGTCTCGTGTAGATAGCCTAGTTATAGAGGCTCTAAATCCAGTTTCGTGTCTCCACTATACAAGACCAATTCACTTTAGTGTACAATCTCAGAAAATATTTTTAGAGAGAATATTATTTTGTCAATTCAATCTTAACTAGCCTAGTTTTTAGGGTGATTTTAGCTCTATTATATGTCTACGTCTCGTGTAGATAGCCTAGTTATAGAGGCTCTAAATCCAGTTTCGTGTCTCCACTATACAAGACCAATTCACTTTAGTGTACAATCTCAGAAAATATTTTTAGAGAGAATATTATTTTGTCAATTCAATCTTAACTAGCCTAGTTTTTAGGGACATTTTAGCTCTATTATATGTCTACGTCTCGTGTAGATAGCCTAGTTATAGAGGCTCTAAATCCAGTTTCGTGTCTCCACTATACAAGACCAATTCACTTTAGTGTACAATCTCAGAAAATATTTTTAGAGAGAATATTATTTTGTCAATTCAATCTTAACTAGCCTAGTTTTTAGGGACATTTTAGCTCTATTATATGTCTACGTCTCGTGTAGATAGCCTAGTTATAGAGGCTCTAAATCCCGTTTCGTGTCTCCACTATACAAGACCAATTCACTTTAGTGTACAATCTCAGAAAATATTTTTAGAGAGAATATTATTTTGTCAATTCAATCTTAACTAGCCTAGTTTTTAGGGTGATTTTAGCTCTATTATATGTCTACGTCTAATGTAGATAGCCTAGTTATAGAGGCTCTAAATCCAGTTTCGTGTCTCCACTATACAAGACCAATTCACTTTAGTGTACAATCTCAGAAAATATTTTTAGAGAATATTATTTTGTCAATTCAATCTTAACTAGCCTAGTTTTTAGGGTGATTTTAGCTCTATTATATGTCTACGTCTCGTGTAGATAGCCTAGTTATAGAGGCTCTAAATCCGTTTCGTGTCTCCACTATACAAGACCAATTCACTTTAGTGTACAATCTCAGAAAATATTTTTAGAGAGAATATTATTTTGTCAATTCAATCTTAACTAGCCTAGTTTTTAGGGTGATTTTAGCTCTATTATATGTCTACGTCTCGTGTAGATAGCCTAGTTATAGAGGCTCTAAATCCAGTTTCGTGTCTCCACTATACAAGACCAATTCACTTTAGTGTACAATCTCAGAAAATATTTTTAGAGAGAATATTATTTTGTCAATTCAATCTTAACTAGCCTAGTTTTTAGGGTGATTTTAGCTCTATTATATGTCTACGTCTCGTGTAGATAGCCTAGTTATAGAGGCTCTAAATCCAGTTTCGTGTCTCCACTATACAAGACCAATTCACTTTAGTGTACAATCTCAGAAAATATTTTTAGAGAGAATATTATTTTGTCAATTCAATCTTAACTAGCCTAGTTTTTAGGGTGATTTTAGCTCTATTATATGTCTACGTCTCGTGTAGATAGCCTAGTTATAGAGGCTCTAAATCCAGTTTCGTGTCTCCACTATACAAGACCAATTCACTTTAGTGTACAATCTCAGAAAATATTTTTAGAGAGAATATTATTTTGTCAATTCAATCTTAACTAGCCTAGTTTTTAGGGTGATTTTAGCTCTATTATATGTCTACGTCTCGTAGATAGCCTAGTTATAGAGGCTCTAAATCCAGTTTCGTGTCTCCACTATACAAGACCAATTCACTTTAGTGTACAATCTCAGAAAATATTTTTAGAGAGAATATTATTTTGTCAATTCAATCTTAACTAGCCTAGTTTTTAGGGTGATTTTAGCTCTATTATATGTCTACGTCTCGTGTAGATAGCCTAGTTATAGAGGCTCTAAATCCAGTTTCGTGTCTCCACTATACAAGACCAATTCACTTTAGTGTACAATCTCAGAAAATATTTTTAGAGAGAATATTATTTTGTCAATTCAATCTTAACTAGCCTAGTTTTTAGGGTGATTTTAGCTCTATTATATGTCTACGTCTCGTGTAGATAGCCTAGTTATAGAGGCTCTAAATCCAGTTTCGTGTCTCCACTATACAAGACCAATTCACTTTAGTGTACAATCTCAGAAAATATTTTAGAGAGAATATTATTTTGTCAATTCAATCTTGACTAGCCTAGTTTTTAGGGTGATTTTAGCTCTATTATATGTGTAGATAGCCTAGTTATAGAGGCTCTAAATCCAGTTTCGTGTCTCCACTATACAAGACCAATTCACTTTAGTGTACAATCTCAGAAAATATTTTTAGAGAGAATATTATTTTGTCAATTCAATCTTAACTAGCCTAGTTTTTAGGGTGATTTTAGCTCTATTATATGTCTACGTCTCGTGTAGATAGCCTAGTTATAGAGGCTCTAAATCCAGTTTCGTGTCTCCACTATACAAGACCAATTCACTTTAGTGTACAATCTCAGAAAATATTTTAAGAGAGAATATTATTTTGTCAATTCAATCTTAACTAGCCTAGTTTTTAGGGTGATTTTAGCTCTATTATATGTCTACGTCTCGTGTAGATAGCCTAGTTATAGAGGCTCTAAATCCCGTTTCGTGTCTCCACTATACAAGACCAATTCACTTTAGTGTACAATCTCAGAAAATATTTTAGAGAGAATATTATTTTGTCAATTCAATCTTAACTAGCCTAGTTTTTAGGGTGATTTTAGCTCTATTATATGTCTACGTCTCGTGTAGATAGCCTAGTTATAGAGGCTCTAAATCCAGTTTCGTGTCTCCACTATACAAGACCAATTCACTTTAGTGTACAATCTCAGAAAATATTTTTAGAGAGAATATTATTTTGTCAATTCAATCTTAACTAGCCTAGTTTTTAGGGTGATTTTAGCTCTATTATATGTCTACGTCTCGTGTAGATAGCCTAGTTATAGAGGCTCTAAATCCCGTTTCGTGTCTCCACTATACAAGACCAATTCACTTTAGTGTACAATCTCAGAAAATATTTTTAGAGAGAATATTATTTTGTCAATTCAATCTTAACTAGCCTAGTTTTTAGGGTGATTTTAGCTCTATTATATGTCTACGTCTCGTGTAGATAGCCTAGTTATAGAGGCTCTAAATCCAGTTTCGTGTCTCCACTATACAAGACCAATTCACTTTAGTGTACAATCTCAGAAAATATTTTTAGAGAGAATATTATTTTGTCAATTCAATCTTAACTAGCCTAGTTTTTAGGGTGATTTTAGCTCTATTATATGTCTACGTCTCGTGTAGATAGCCTAGTTATAGAGGCTCTAAATCCAGTTTCGTGTCTCCACTATACAAGACCAATTCACTTTAGTGTACAATCTCAGAAAATATTTTTAGAGAGAATATTATTTTGTCAATTCAATCTTAACTAGCCTAGTTTTTAGGGTGATTTTAGCTCTATTATATGTCTACGTCTCGTGTAGATAGCCTAGTTATAGAGGCTCTAAATCCAGTTTCGTGTCTCCACTATACAAGACCAATTCACTTTAGTGTACAATCTCAGAAAATATTTTTAGAGAGAATATTATTTTGTCAATTCAATCTTAACTAGCCTAGTTTTTAGGGTGATTTTAGCTCTATTATATGTCTACGTCTCGTGTAGATAGCCTAGTTATAGAGGCTCTAAATCCAGTTTCGTGTCTCCACTATACAAGACCAATTCACTTTAGTGTACAATCTCAGAAAATATTTTTAGAGAGAATATTATTTTGTCAATTCAATCTTAACTAGCCTAGTTTTTAGGGTGATTTTAGCTCTATTATATGTCTACGTCTCGTGTAGATAGCCTAGTTATAGAGGCTCTAAATCCAGTTTCGTGTCTCCACTATACAAGACCAATTCACTTTACTGTACAATCTCAGAAAATATTTTTAGAGAGAATATTATTTTGTCAATTCAATCTTAACTAGCCTAGATTTTAGGGACATTTTAGCTCAGTTATATGTCTACGTCTCGTGTAGATAGCCTAGTTATAGAGGCTCTAAATCCCGTTTCGTGTCTCCACTATACAAGACCAATTCACTTTAGTGTACAATCTCAGAAAATATTTTTAGAGAGAATATTATTTTGTCAATTCAATCTTAACTAGCCTAGTTTTTAGGGTGATTTTAGCTCTATTATATGTCTACGTCTCGTGTAGATAGCCTAGTTATAGAGGCTCTAAATCCAGTTTCGTGTCTCCACTATACAAGACCAATTCACTTTAGTGTACAATCTCAGAAAATATTTTTAGAGAGAATATTATTTTGTCAATTCAATCTTAACTAGCCTAGTTTTTAGGGACATTTTAGCTCTATTATATGTCTACGTCTCGTGTAGATAGCCTAGTTATAGAGGCTCTAAATCCAGTTTCGTGTCTCCACTATACAAGACCAATTCACTTTAGTGTACAATCTCAGAAAATATTTTTAGAGAGAATATTATTTTGTCAATTCAATCTTAACTAGCCTAGTTTTTAGGGTGATTTTAGCTCTATTATATGTCTACGTCTCGTGTAGATAGCCTAGTTATAGAGGCTCTAAATCCAGTTTCGTGTCTCCACTATACAAGACCAATTCACTTTAGTGTACAATCTCAGAAAATATTTTTAGAGAGAATATTATTTTGTCAATTCAATCTTAACTAGCCTAGTTTTTAGGGTGATTTTAGCTCTATTATATGTCTACGTCTCGTGTAGATAGCCTAGTTATAGAGGCTCTAAATCCAGTTTCGTGTCTCCACTATACAAGACCAATTCACTTTAGTGTACAATCTCAGAAAATATTTTTAGAGAGAATATTATTTTGTCAATTCAATCTTAACTAGCCTAGTTTTTAGGTCACCCTAAAATTATATGTCTACGTCTCGTGTAGATAGCCTAGTTATAGAGGCTCTAAATCCAGTTTCGTGTCTCCACTATACAAGACCAATTCACTTTAGTGTACAATCTCAGAAAATATTATTTTGTCAATTCAATCTTAACTAGCCTAGTTTTTAGGGACATTTTAGCTCTATTATTTGTCTACATCTCGTGTAGATAGCCTAGTTATAGAGGCTCTAAATCCAGTTTCGTGTCTCCACTATACAAGACCAATTCACTTTAGTGTACAATCTCAGAAAATATTTTTAGAGAGAATATTATTTTGTCAATTCAATCTTAACTAGCCTAGTTTTTAGGGACATTTTAGCTCTATTATATGTCTACGTCTCGTGTAGATAGCCTAGTTATAGAGGCTCTAAATCCAGTTTCGTGTCTCCACTATACAAGACCAATTCACTTTAGTGTACAATCTCAGAAAATATTTTTAGAGAGAATATTATTTTGTCAATTCAATCTTAACTAGCCTAGTTTTTAGGGTGATTTTAGCTCTATTATATGTCTACGTCTCGTGTAGATAGCCTAGTTATAGAGGCTCTAAATCCAGTTTCGTGTCTCCACTATACAAGACCAATTCACTTTAGTGTACAATCTCAGAAAATATTTTTAGAGAGAATATTATTTTGTCAATTCAATCTTAACTAGCCTAGTTTTTAGGGAGATTTTAGCTCTATTATATGTCTACGTCTCGTGTAGATAGCCTAGTTATAGAGGCTCTAAATCCAGTTTCGTGTCTCCACTATACAAGACCAATTCACTTTAGTGTACAATCTCAGAAAATATTTTTAGAGAGAATATTATTTTGTCAATTCAATCTTAACTAGCCTAGTTTTTAGGGTGATTTTAGCTCTATTATATGTCTACGTCTCGTGTAGATAGCCTAGTTATAGAGGCTCTAAATCCAGTTTCGTGTCTCCACTATACAAGACCAATTCACTTTAGTGTACAATCTCAGAAAATATTTTTAGAGAGAATATTATTTTGTCAATTCAATCTTAACTAGCCTAGTTTTTAGGGTGATTTTAGCTCTATTATATGTCTACGTCTCGTGTAGATAGCCTAGTTATAGAGGCTCTAAATCCAGTTTCGTGTCTCCACTATACAAGACCAATTCACTTTAGTGTACAATCTCAGAAAATATTTTTAGAGAGAATATTATTTTGTCAATTCAATCTTAACTAGCCTAGTTTTTAGGGTGATTTTAGCTCTATTATATGTCTACGTCTCGTGTAGATAGCCTAGTTATAGAGGCTCTAAATCCCGTTTCGTGTCTCCACTATACAAGACCAATTCACTTTAGTGTACAATCTCAGAAAATATTTTTAGAGAGAATATTATTTTGTCAATTCAATCTTAACTAGCCTAGTTTTTAGGGTGATTTTAGCTCTATTATATGTCTACGTCTCGTGTAGATAGCCTAGTTATAGAGGCTCTAAATCCCGTTTCGTGTCTCCACTATACAAGACCAATTCACTTTAGTGTACAATCTCAGAAAATATTTTTAGAGAGAATATTATTTTGTCAATTCAATCTTAACTAGCCTAGTTTTTAGGGACATTTTAGCTCTATTATATGTCTACGTCTCGTGTAGATAGCCTAGTTATAGAGGCTCTAAATCCAGTTTCGTGTCTCCACTATACAAGACCAATTCACTTTAGTGTACAATCTCAGAAAATATTTTTAGAGAGAATATTATTTTGTCAATTCAATCTTAACTAGCCTAGTTTTTAGGGACATTTTAGCTCTATTATATGTCTACGTCTCGTGTAGATAGCCTAGTTATAGAGGCTCTAAATCCAGTTTCGTGTCTCCACTATACAAGACCAATTCACTTTAGTGTACAATCTCAGAAAATATTTTTAGAGAGAATATTATTTTGTCAATTCAATCTTAACTAGCCTAGTTTTTAGGGACATTTTAGCTCTATTATTTGTCTACATCTCGTGTAGATAGCCTAGTTATAGAGGCTCTAAATCCCGTTTCGTGTCTCCACTATACAAGACCAATTCACTTTAGTGTACAATCTCAGAAAATATTTTTAGAGAGAATATTATTTTGTCAATTCAATCTTAACTAGCCTAGTTTTTAGGGACATTTTAGCTCTATTATATGTCTACGTCTCGTGTAGATAGCCTAGTTATAGAGGCTCTAAATCCAGTTTCGTGTCTCCACTATACAAGACCAATTCACTTTAGTGTACAATCTCAGAAAATATTTTTAGAGAGAGAATATTATTTTGTCAATTCAATCTTAACTAGCCTAGTTTTTAGGGACATTTTAGCTCTATTATTTGTCTACATCTCGTATAGATAGCCTAGTTATAGAGGCTCTAAATCCAGTTTCGTGTCTCCACTATACAAGACCAATTCACTTTAGTGTACAATCTCAGAAAATATTTTAAGAGAGAATATTATTTTGTCAATTCAATCTTAACTAGCCTAGTTTTTAGGGACATTTTAGCTCTATTATTTGTCTACATCTCGTATAGATAGCCTAGTTATAGAGGCTCTAAATCCAGTTTCGTGTCTCCACTATACAAGACCAATTCACTTTAGTGTACAATCTCAGAAAATATTTTTAGAGAGAATATTATTTTGTCAATTCAATCTTAACTAGCCTAGTTTTTAGGGACATTTTAGCTCTATTATATGTCTACGTCTCGTGTAGATAGCCTAGTTATAGAGGCTCTAAATCCAGTTTCGTGTCTCCACTATACAAGACCAATTCACTTTAGTGTACAATCTCAGAAAATATTTTTAGAGAGAATATTATTTTGTCAATTCAATCTTAACTAGCCTAGTTTTTAGGGTGATTTTAGCTCTATTATGTCTACGTCTCGTGTAGATAGCCTAGTTATAGAGGCTCTAAATCCAGTTTCGTGTCTCCACTATACAAGACCAATTCACTTTAGTGTACAATCTCAGAAAATATTTTTAGAGAGAATATTATTTTGTCAATTCAATCTTAACTAGCCTAGTTTTTAGGGAGATTTTAGCTCTATTATATGTCTACGTCTCGTGTAGCCTAGTTATAGAGGCTCTAAATCCAGTTTCGTGTCTCCACTATACAAGACCAATTCACTTTAGTGTACAATCTCAGAAAATATTTTTAGAGAGAATATTATTTTGTCAATTCAATCTTAACTAGCCTAGTTTTTAGGGTGATTTTAGCTCTATTATATGTCTACGTCTCGTGTAGATAGCCTAGTTATAGAGGCTCTAAATCCAGTTTCGTGTCTCCACTATACAAGACCAATTCACTTTAGTGTACAATCTCAGAAAATATTTTTAGAGAGAATATTATTTTGTCAATTCAATCTTAACTAGCCTAGTTTTTAGGGACATTTTAGCTCTATTATATGTCTACGTCTCGTGTAGATAGCCTAGTTATAGAGGCTCTAAATCCAGTTTCGTGTCTCCACTATACAAGACCAATTCACTTTAGTGTACAATCTCAGAAAATATTTTTAGAGAGAATATTATTTTGTCAATTCAATCTTAACTAGCCTAGTTTTTAGGGTGATTTTAGCTCTATTATATGTCTACGTCTCGTGTAGATAGCCTAGTTATAGAGGCTCTAAATCCAGTTTCGTGTCTCCACTATACAAGACCAATTCACTTTAGTGTACAATCTCAGAAAATATTTTAGAGAGAATATTATTTTGTCAATTCAATCTTAACTAGCCTAGTTTTTAGGGACATTTTAGCTCTATTATATGTCTACGTCTCGTGTAGATAGCCTAGTTATAGAGGCTCTAAATCCAGTTTCGTGTCTCCACTATACAAGACCAATTCACTTTAGTGTACAATCTCAGAAAATATTTTTAGAGAGAATATTATTTTGTCAATTCAATCTTAACTAGCCTAGTTTTTAGGGTGATTTTAGCTCTATTATATGTCTACGTCTCGTGTAGATAGCCTAGTTATAGAGGCTCTAAATCCAGTTTCGTGTCTCCACTATACAAGACCAATTCACTTTAGTGTACAATCTCAGAAAATATTTTTAGAGAGAATATTATTTTGTCAATTCAATCTTAACTAGCCTAGTTTTTAGGGTGATTTTAGCTCTATTATATGTCTACGTCTCGTGTAGATAGCCTAGTTATAGAGGCTCTAAATCCAGTTTCGTGTCTCCACTATACAAGACCAATTCACTTTAGTGTACAATCTCAGAAAATATTTTTAGAGAGAATATTATTTTGTCAATTCAATCTTAACTAGCCTAGTTTTTAGGGAGATTTTAGCTCTATTATATGTCTACGTCTCGTGTAGATAGCCTAGTTATAGAGGCTCTAAATCCAGTTTCGTGTCTCCACTATACAAGACCAATTCACTTTAGTGTACAATCTCAGAAAATATTTTTAGAGAGAATATTATTTTGTCAATTCAATCTTAACTAGCCTAGTTTTTAGGGTGATTTTAGCTCTATTATATGTCTACGTCTCGTGTAGATAGCCTAGTTATAGAGGCTCTAAATCCAGTTTCGTGTCTCCACTATACAAGACCAATTCACTTTAGTGTACAATCTCAGAAAATATTTTTAGAGAGAATATTATTTTGTCAATTCAATCTTAACTAGCCTAGTTTTTAGGGTGATTTTAGCTCTATTATATGTCTACGTCTCGTGTAGATAGCCTAGTTATAGAGGCTCTAAATCCCGTTTCGTGTCTCCACTATACAAGACCAATTCACTTTAGTGTACAATCTCAGAAAATATTTTTAGAGAGAATATTATTTTGTCAATTCAATCTTAACTAGCCTAGTTTTTAGGGTGATTTTAGCTCTATTATATGTCTACGTCTCGTGTAGATAGCCTAGTTATAGAGGCTCTAAATCCAGTTTCGTGTCTCCACTATACAAGACCAATTCACTTTAGTGTACAATCTCAGAAAATATTTTTAGAGAGAATATTATTTTGTCAATTCAATCTTAACTAGCCTAGTTTTTAGGGTGATTTTAGCTCTATTATATGTCTACGTCTCGTGTAGATAGCCTAGTTATAGAGGCTCTAAATCCCGTTTCGTGTCTCCACTATACAAGACCAATTCACTTTAGTGTACAATCTCAGAAAATATTTTTAGAGAGAATATTATTTTGTCAATTCAATCTTAACTAGCCTAGTTTTTAGGGTGATTTTAGCTCTATTATATGTCTACGTCTCGTGTAGATAGCCTAGTTATAGAGGCTCTAAATCCCGTTTCGTGTCTCCACTATACAAGACCAATTCACTTTAGTGTACAATCTCAGAAAATATTTTTAGAGAGAATATTATTTTGTCAATTCAATCTTAACTAGCCTAGTTTTTAGGGTGATTTTAGCTCTATTATATGTCTACGTCTCGTGTAGATAGCCTAGTTATAGAGGCTCTAAATCCCGTTTCGTGTCTCCACTATACAAGACCAATTCACTTTAGTGTACAATCTCAGAAAATATTTTTAGAGAGAATATTATTTTGTCAATTCAATCTTAACTAGCCTAGTTTTTAGGGACATTTTAGCTCTATTATATGTCTACGTCTCGTGTAGATAGCCTAGTTATAGAGGCTCTAAATCCAGTTTCGTGTCTCCACTATACAAGACCAATTCACTTTAGTGTACAATCTCAGAAAATATTTTTAGAGAGAATATTATTTTGTCAATTCAATCTTAACTAGCCTAGTTTTTAGGGTGATTTTAGCTCTATTATATGTCTACGTCTCGTGTAGATAGCCTAGTTATAGAGGCTCTAAATCCAGTTTCGTGTCTCCACTATACAAGACCAATTCACTTTAGTGTACAATCTCAGAAAATATTTTTAGAGAGAATATTATTTTGTCAATTCAATCTTAACTAGCCTAGTTTTTAGGGTGATTTTAGCTCTATTATATGTCTACGTCTCGTGTAGATAGCCTAGTTATAGAGGCTCTAAATCCAGTTTCGTGTCTCCACTATACAAGACCAATTCACTTTAGTGTACAATCTCAGAAAATATTTTTAGAGAGAATATTATTTTGTCAATTCAATCTTAACTAGCCTAGTTTTTAGGGACATTTTAGCTCTATTATATGTCTACGTCTCGTGTAGATAGCCTAGTTATAGAGGCTCTAAATCCCGTTTCGTGTCTCCACTATACAAGACCAATTCACTTTAGTGTACAATCTCAGAAAATATTTTTAGAGAGAATATTATTTTGTCAATTCAATCTTAACTAGCCTAGTTTTTAGGGTGATTTTAGCTCTATTATATGTCTACGTCTCGTGTAGATAGCCTAGTTATAGAGGCTCTAAATCCAGTTTCGTGTCTCCACTATACAAGACCAATTCACTTTAGTGTACAATCTCAGAAAATATTTTTAGAGAGAATATTATTTTGTCAATTCAATCTTAACTAGCCTAGTTTTTAGGGATTTTAGCTCTATTATATGTCTACGTCTCGTGTAGATAGCCTAGTTATAGAGGCTCTAAATCCAGTTTCGTGTCTCCACTATACAAGACCAATTCACTTTAGTGTACAATCTCAGAAAATATTTTTAGAGAGAATATTATTTTGTCAATTCAATCTTAACTAGCCTAGTTTTTAGGGTGATTTTAGCTCTATTATATGTCTACGTCTCGTGTAGATAGCCTAGTTATAGAGGCTCTAAATCCCGTTTCGTGTCTCCACTATACAAGACCAATTCACTTTAGTGTACAATCTCAGAAAATATTTTTAGAGAGAATATTATTTTGTCAATTCAATCTTAACTAGCCTAGTTTTTAGGGTGATTTTAGCTCTATTATATGTCTACGTCTCGTGTAGATAGCCTAGTTATAGAGGCTCTAAATCCAGTTTCGTGTCTCCACTATACAAGACCAATTCACTTTAGTGTACAATCTCAGAAAATATTTTTAGAGAGAATATTATTTTGTCAATTCAATCTTAACTAGCCTAGTTTTTAGGGACATTTTAGCTCTATTATATGTCTACGTCTCGTGTAGATAGCCTAGTTATAGAGGCTCTAAATCCAGTTTCGTGTCTCCACTATACAAGACCAATTCACTTTAGTGTACAATCTCAGAAAATATTTTAGGAGAGAATATTATTTTGTCAATTCAATCTTAACTAGCCTAGTTTTTAGGGTGATTTTAGCTCTATTATATGTCTACGTCTCGTGTAGATAGCCTAGTTATAGAGGCTCTAAATCCAGTTTCGTGTCTCCACTATACAAGACCAATTCACTTTAGTGTACAATCTCAGAAAATATTTTAAGAGAGAATATTTTTGTCAATTCAATCTTAACTAGCCTAGTTTTTAGGGTGATTTTAGCTCTATTATATGTCTACGTCTCGTGTAGATAGCCTAGTTATAGAGGCTCTAAATCCCGTTTCGTGTCTCCACTATACAAGACCAATTCACTTTAGTGTACAATCTCAGAAAATATTTTAGAGAGAATATTATTTTGTCAATTCAATCTTAACTAGCCTAGTTTTTAGGGTGATTTTAGCTCTATTATATGTCTACGTCTCGTGTAGATAGCCTAGTTATAGAGGCTCTAAATCCCGTTTCGTGTCTCCACTATACAAGACCAATTCACTTTAGTGTACAATCTCAGAAAATATTTTTAGAGAGAATATTATTTTGTCAATTCAATCTTAACTAGCCTAGTTTTTAGGGTGATTTTAGCTCTATTATATGTCTACGTCTCGTGTAGATAGCCTAGTTATAGAGGCTCTAAATCCCGTTTCGTGTCTCCACTATACAAGACCAATTCACTTTAGTGTACAATCTCAGAAAATATTTTTAGAGAGAATATTATTTTGTCAATTCAATCTTAACTAGCCTAGTTTTTAGGGTGATTTTAGCTCTATTATATGTCTACGTCTCGTGTAGATAGCCTAGTTATAGAGGCTCTAAATCCCGTTTCGTGTCTCCACTATACAAGACCAATTCACTTTAGTGTACAATCTCAGAAAATATTTTAGAGAGAATATTATTTTGTCAATTCAATCTTAACTAGCCTAGTTTTTAGGGTGATTTTAGCTCTATTATATGTCTACGTCTCGTGTAGATAGCCTAGTTATAGAGGCTCTAAATCCCGTTTCGTGTCTCCACTATACAAGACCAATTCACTTTAGTGTACAATCTCAGAAAATATTTTTAGAGAGAATATTATTTTGTCAATTCAATCTTAACTAGCCTAGTTTTTAGGGTGATTTTAGCTCTATTATATGTCTACGTCTCGTGTAGATAGCCTAGTTATAGAGGCTCTAAATCCAGTTTCGTGTCTCCACTATACAAGACCAATTCACTTTAGTGTACAATCTCAGAAAATATTTTTAGAGAGAATATTATTTTGTCAATTCAATCTTAACTAGCCTAGTTTTTAGGGTGATTTTAGCTCTATTATATGTCTACGTCTCGTGTAGATAGCCTAGTTATAGAGGCTCTAAATCCAGTTTCGTGTCTCCACTATACAAGACCAATTCACTTTAGTGTACAATCTCAGAAAATATTTTTAGAGAGAATATTATTTTGTCAATTCAATCTTAACTAGCCTAGTTTTTAGGGACATTTTAGCTCTATTATATGTCTACGTCTCGTGTAGATAGCCTAGTTATAGAGGCTCTAAATCCAGTTTCGTGTCTCCACTATACAAGACCAATTCACTTTAGTGTACAATCTCAGAAAATATTTTAGGAGAGAATATTATTTTGTCAATTCAATCTTAACTAGCCTAGTTTTTAGGGTGATTTTAGCTCTATTATATGTCTACGTCTCGTGTAGATAGCCTAGTTATAGAGGCTCTAAATCCAGTTTCGTGTCTCCACTATACAAGACCAATTCACTTTAGTGTACAATCTCAGAAAATATTTTTAGAGAGAATATTATTTTGTCAATTCAATCTTAACTAGCCTAGTTTTTAGGGTGATTTTAGCTCTATTATATGTCTACGTCTCGTGTAGATAGCCTAGTTATAGAGGCTCTAAATCCAGTTTCGTGTCTCCACTATACAAGACCAATTCACTTTAGTGTACAATCTCAGAAAATATTTTAGAGATAATATTATTTTGTCAATTCAATCTTAACTAGCCTAGTTTTTAGGGAGATTTTAGCTCTATTATATGTCTACGTCTCGTGTAGATAGCCTAGTTATAGAGGCTCTAAATCCAGTTTCGTGTCTCCACTATACAAGACCAATTCACTTTAGTGTACAATCTCAGAAAATATTTTTAGAGAGAATATTATTTTGTCAATTCAATCTTAACTAGCCTAGTTTTTAGGGTGATTTTAGCTCTATTATATGTCTACGTCTCGTGTAGATAGCCTAGTTATAGAGGCTCTAAATCCAGTTTCGTGTCTCCACTATACAAGACCAATTCACTTTAGTGTACAATCTCAGAAAATATTTTTAGAGAGAATATTATTTTGTCAATTCAATCTTAACTAGCCTAGTTTTTAGGGTGATTTTAGCTCTATTATATGTCTACGTCTCGTGTAGATAGCCTAGTTATAGAGGCTCTAAATCCAGTTTCGTGTCTCCACTATACAAGACCAATTCACTTTAGTGTACAATCTCAGAAAATATTTTTAGAGAGAATATTATTTTGTCAATTCAATCTTAACTAGCCTAGTTTTTAGGGTGATTTTAGCTCTATTATATGTCTACGTCTCGTGTAGATAGCCTAGTTATAGAGGCTCTAAATCCAGTTTCGTGTCTCCACTATACAAGACCAATTCACTTTAGTGTACAATCTCAGAAAATATTTTTAGAGAGAATATTATTTTGTCAATTCAATCTTAACTAGCCTAGTTTTTAGGGTGATTTTAGCTCTATTATATGTCTACGTCTCGTGTAGATAGCCTAGTTATAGAGGCTCTAAATCCAGTTTCGTGTCTCCACTATACAAGACCAATTCACTTTAGTGTACAATCTCAGAAAATATTTTTAGAGAGAATATTATTTTGTCAATTCAATCTTAACTAGCCTAGTTTTTAGGGTGATTTTAGCTCTATTATGTCTACGTCTCGTGTAGATAGCCTAGTTATAGAGGCTCTAAATCCAGTTTCGTGTCTCCACTATACAAGACCAATTCACTTTAGTGTACAATCTCAGAAAATATTTTTAGAGAGAATATTATTTTGTCAATTCAATCTTAACTAGCCTAGTTTTTAGGGACACTTTAGCTCTATTATATGTCTACGTCTCGTGTAGATAGCCTAGTTACAGAGGCTCTAAATCCCGTTTCGTGTCTCCACTATACAAGACCAATTCACTTTAGTGTACAATCTCAGAAAATATTTTAAGAGAGAATATTATTTTGTCAATTCAATCTTAACTAGCCTAGTTTTTAGGGTGATTTTAGCTCTATTATATGTCTACGTCTCGTGTAGATAGCCTAGTTATAGAGGCTCTAAATCCCGTTTCGTGTCTCCACTATACAAGACCAATTCACTTTAGTGTACAATCTCAGAAAATATTTTAGAGAGAATATTATTTTGTCAATTCAATCTTAACTAGCCTAGTTTTTAGGGTGATTTTAGCTCTATTATATGTCTACGTCTCGTGTAGATAGCCTAGTTATAGAGGCTCTAAATCCCGTTTCGTGTCTCCACTATACAAGACCAATTCACTTTAGTGTACAATCTCAGAAAATATTTTTAGAGAGAATATTATTTTGTCAATTCAATCTTAACTAGCCTAGTTTTTAGGGACATTTTAGCTCTATTATATGTCTACGTCTCGTGTAGATAGCCTAGTTATAGAGGCTCTAAATCCGTTTCGTGTCTCCACTATACAAGACCAATTCACTTTAGTGTACAATCTCAGAAAATATTTTTAGAGAGAATATTATTTTGTCAATTCAATCTTAACTAGCCTAGTTTTTAGGGACATTTTAGCTCTATTATATGTCTACGTCTCGTGTAGATAGCCTAGTTATAGAGGCTCTAAATCCAGTTTCGTGTCTCCACTATACAAGACCAATTCACTTTAGTGTACAATCTCAGAAAATATTTTTAGAGAGAATATTATTTTGTCAATTCAATCTTAACTAGCCTAGTTTTTAGGGTGATTTTAGCTCTATTATATGTCTACGTCTCGTGTAGATAGCCTAGTTATAGAGGCTCTAAATCCAGTTTCGTGTCTCCACTATACAAGACCAATTCACTTTAGTGTACAATCTCAGAAAATATTTTAAGAGAGAATATTATTTTGTCAATTCAATCTTAACTAGCCTAGTTTTTAGGGTGATTTTAGCTCTATTATATGTCTACGTCTCGTGTAGATAGCCTAGTTATAGAGGCTCTAAATCCCGTTTCGTGTCTCCACTATACAAGACCAATTCACTTTAGTGTACAATCTCAGAAAATATTTTAAGAGAGAATATTATTTTGTCAATTCAATCTTAACTAGCCTAGTTTTTAGGGTGATTTTAGCTCTATTATATGTCTACGTCTAATGTAGATAGCCTAGTTATAGAGGCTCTAAATCCCGTTTCGTGTCTCCACTATACAAGACCAATTCACTTTAGTGTACAATCTCAGAAAATATTTTTAGAGAGAATATTATTTTGTCAATTCAATCTTAACTAGCCTAGTTTTTAGGGACATTTTAGCTCTATTATTTGTCTACATCTCGTATAGATAGCCTAGTTATAGAGGCTCTAAATCCAGTTTCGTGTCTCCACTATACAAGACCAATTCACTTTAGTGTACAATCTCAGAAAATATTTTTAGAGAGAATATTATTTTGTCAATTCAATCTTAACTAGCCTAGTTTTTAGGGTGATTTTAGCTCTATTATATGTCTACGTCTCGTGTAGATAGCCTAGTTATAGAGGCTCTAAATCCAGTTTCGTGTCTCCACTATACAAGACCAATTCACTTTAGTGTACAATCTCAGAAAATATTTTTAGAGAGAATATTATTTTGTCAATTCAATCTTAACTAGCCTAGTTTTTAGGGTGATTTTAGCTCTATTATATGTCTACGTCTCGTGTAGATAGCCTAGTTATAGAGGCTCTAAATCCAGTTTCGTGTCTCCACTATACAAGACCAATTCACTTTAGTGTACAATCTCAGAAAATATTTTTAGAGAGAATATTATTTTGTCAATTCAATCTTAACTAGCCTAGTTTTTAGGGTGATTTTAGCTCTATTATATGTCTACGTCTCGTGTAGATAGCCTAGTTATAGAGGCTCTAAATCCAGTTTCGTGTCTCCACTATACAAGACCAATTCACTTTAGTGTACAATCTCAGAAAATATTTTTAGAGAGAATATTATTTTGTCAATTCAATCTTAACTAGCCTAGTTTTTAGGGTGATTTTAGCTCTATTATATGTCTACGTCTCGTGTAGATAGCCTAGTTATAGAGGCTCTAAATCCAGTTTCGTGTCTCCACTATACAAGACCAATTCACTTTAGTGTACAATCTCAGAAAATATTTTTAGAGAGAATATTATTTTGTCAATTCAATCTTAACTAGCCTAGTTTTTAGGGTGATTTTAGCTCTATTATATGTCTACGTCTCGTGTAGATAGCCTAGTTATAGAGGCTCTAAATCCAGTTTCGTGTCTCCACTATACAAGACCAATTCACTTTAGTGTACAATCTCAGAAAATATTTTTAGAGAGAATATTATTTTGTCAATTCAATCTTAACTAGCCTAGTTTTTAGGGAGATTTTAGCTCTATTATATGTCTACGTCTCGTGTAGATAGCCTAGTTATAGAGGCTCTAAATCCCGTTTCGTGTCTCCACTATACAAGACCAATTCACTTTAGTGTACAATCTCAGAAAATATTTTTAGAGAGAATATTATTTTGTCAATTCAATCTTAACTAGCCTAGTTTTTAGGGTGATTTTAGCTCTATTATATGTCTACGTCTCGTGTAGATAGCCTAGTTATAGAGGCTCTAAATCCAGTTTCGTGTCTCCACTATACAAGACCAATTCACTTTAGTGTACAATCTCAGAAAATATTTTTAGAGAGAATATTATTTTGTCAATTCAATCTTAACTAGCCTAGTTTTTAGGGACATTTTAGCTCTATTATATGTCTACGTCTCGTGTAGATAGCCTAGTTATAGAGGCTCTAAATCCCGTTTCGTGTCTCCACTATACAAGACCAATTCACTTTAGTGTACAATCTCAGAAAATATTTTTAGAGAGAATATTATTTTGTCAATTCAATCTTAACTAGCCTAGTTTTTAGGGTGATTTTAGCTCTATTATATGTCTACGTCTCGTGTAGATAGCCTAGTTATAGAGGCTCTAAATCCCGTTTCGTGTCTCCACTATACAAGACCAATTCACTTTAGTGTACAATCTCAGAAAATATTTTTAGAGAGAATATTATTTTGTCAATTCAATCTTAACTAGCCTAGTTTTTAGGGACATTTTAGCTCTATTATATGTCTACATCTCGTGTAGATAGCCTAGTTATAGAGGCTCTAAATCCCGTTTCGTGTCTCCACTATACAAGACCAATTCACTTTAGTGTACAATCTCAGAAAATATTTTTAGAGAGAATATTATTTTGTCATGTTCAATTAGAAATGTATGCCCGGCAAATGTACACCCAAGCCAGTCTGGTAGAGACATACTTGTCAAATAAGAAAATAAATCATACCATTATCACAAACTTTATGATTAAACACTGTAGCGCGTGCTTTTTCACTAAACCTCCGAATATGGATACCGAACAATTGTTCGGCGTCGCTGTTACCTTTGGCGATAGTACCGCGTATATCATACTAATGCAAACATACACACACGAGAATTACAAATGTATACAAAGTATAGACGGAATTGAAAAATCTTTGAGGTGGAGGGTCAAGCGAGCGCACATGGCGGGGATTAGGAGATTGGATGTCAAGAGCCTGCAGCTACGTGACCAATATCTGGAATTCGGCCACTGGGTGAGGCCATAGGTTTTCGGTGACCCATTGGGAGAAACTTGTTGAGGATTGTAGGGGTGAATACGCATATGGCCAATATTAATAAAATGACTACACATGGATTTTTTTTTTTTTTATCGTGTTACCGGCCACTTCTAATCCCACGTCTAATATATCTACACCAGCAGATAAAGCGATATCGGTAACTGCTTCAAAATGTTTGGAGCATCGTCGCAGGAAATACTGGTTCCTTCTTCTATATTCTCCATATGGGTGGTTAATGTGAATCCGGCTTGTGTAGCGCCCCATCCACCGCAAGGACCGTACGTATTTACATCCCTGACTGAACAATGGGTGAACCCCATTGTCTCAGTATCGTGACCATTGTAGTCTATTATATAGTCTCCTTC
>JAVRFV010002376.1:537240-563744 GCA_032716605.1 Paralithodes platypus | reverse complement strand
GTACCTGTCGATGTCGTGCAGGGCTTAGCTAACACTGCACACATCGGAGACAACGACACAGTAACCTTACCCCTAGTCTAGCTTTAAATAACCCAGCAGAATCACTCAACACCTTGCCAGGGAGACATATACCGGTCTACAACCTTCCCGAGAGAGGACACACATGGAAAAGTCCGTCTCTCCAAACCTCATTAAAGCCTAATACATGGAAATATCTGAGAGCTTCGCGTACAATACGACTGGCCGACGGTGAATGTCTATGCTGAAACCAGAAGGGATGTTGAGTTTAATAAAGATTAGAGAATGAGAAAGGAGAAGTCGAGAGAGAAAATAGTATGCAAAGTGGCGAGTATGGGGGACAGAATTGCAAAGGATGTAGACGATACGCGTGTCAGGCAAGCTCTGAGCTTGGTAAAAAACATGAGGCCGCGACGGGAAGGGACTAGTTGACCACCCGGCCGCCAACGCCGTCAGCGCCCAAGCGAGCCGCATCATGACTCACCCCCCGCTGCCAGGTGTACTCCCTCACCCACTCTCGCTCGCCTCCCACACAAGCAACATTTATATTACAGGGCGTGGTCACAGACCAAAACAAAGACCATTTCTAGACTGTCTGTGGCAACACGACACTAATAAATGAAAGCAGATCATTCTAGGACAACTGTAGCCCATCCCCCCATCCTGGCCAGCGCTAGCGAGCTGTAATGCCCCACGCAACCATTCTGCTAGTGCCGGGAGGCGTCACACCCCCCCAAGATATGGGACACTCAACCATGAGCCCATATCTGAACAGGCAGAATGTCGCTAGAATCTGCCACTCCTAACCACTCTGCCACTCATGGAATGCAAGCTCAGTCTCCAAAAAAAAAATACAACAACATTTTATATATAAACAAATCTTATCACCCTTCCCAAACATAATACATTAACTAGCCTAGTTTTTAGGGTGATTTTAGCTCTATTATATGTCTACATCTAATGTAGATAGCCTAGTTATAGAGGCTCTAAATCCAGTTTCGTGTCTCCACTATACAAGACCAATTCACTTTAGTGTACAATCTCAGAAAATATTTTTAGAGAGAATATTATTTTGTCAATTCAATCTTAACTAGCCTAGTTTTTAGGGACATTTTAGCTCTGTTATTTGTCTACATCTCATGTAGATAGCCTAGTTATAGAGGCTCTAAATCCAGTTTCGTGTCTCCACTATACAAGACCAATTCACTTTAGTGTACAATCTCAGAAAATATTTTTAGAGAGAATATTATTTTGTCAATTCAATCTTAACTAGCCTAGTTTTTAGGGACATTTTAGCTCTGTTATTTGTCTACATCTCATGTAGATAGCCTAGTTATAGAGGCTCTAAATCCCGTTTCGTGTCTCCACTATACAAGACCAATTCACTTTAGTGTACAATCTCAGAAAATATTTTTAGAGAGAATATTATTTTGTCAATTCAATCTTAACTAGCCTAGTTTTTAGGGTGATTTTAGCTCTATTATATGTCTACGTCTCGTGTAGATAGCCTAGTTATAGAGTCTCTAAATCCCGTTTCGTGTCTCCACTATACAAGACCAATTCACTTTAGTGTACAATCTCAGAAAATATTTTTAGAGAGAATATTATTTTGTCAATTCAATCTTTACTAGCCTAGTTTTTAGGGTGATTTTAGCTCTATTATTTGTCTACATCTCATGTAGATAGCCTAGTTATAGAGGCTCTAAATCCCGTTTCGTGTCTCCACCATACAAGACCAATTCACTTTAGTGTACAATCTCAGAAAATATTTTTAGAGATAATATTATTGTGTCAATTCAATCTTAACTAGCCTAGTTTTTAGGGACATTTTAGCTCTATTATATGTCTACATCTCATGTAGATAGCCTAGTTATAGAGGCTCTAAATCCCGTTTCGTGTCTCCACTATACAAGACCAATTCACTTTAGTGTACAATCTCAGAAAATATTTTAGAGAGATATTATTTTGTCAATTCAATCTTAACTAGCCTAGTTTTTAGGGTGATTTTAGCTCTATTATATGTCTACGTCTCGTGTAGATAGCCTAGTTATAGAGGCTCTAAATCCCGTTTCGTGTCTCCACTATACAAGACCAATTCACTTTAGTGTACAATCTCAGAAAATATTTTTAGAGAGAATATTATTTTGTCAATTCAATCTTAACTAGCCTAGTTTTTAGGGTGATTTTAGCTCTATTATATGTCTACGTCTCGTGTAGATAGCCTAGTTATAGAGGCTCTAAATCCCGTTTCGTGTCTCCACTATACAAGACCAATTCACTTTAGTGTACAATCTCAGAAAATATTTTTAGAGAGAATATTATTTTGTCAATTCAATCTTAACTAGCCTAGTTTTTAGGGACATTTTAGCTCTGTTATTTGTCTACGTCTCATGTAGATAGCCTAGTTATAGAGGCTCTAAATCCCGTTTCGTGTCTCCACTATACAAGACCAATTCACTTTAGTGTACAATCTCAGAAAATATTTTTAGAGAGAATATTATTTTGTCAATTCAATCTTAACTAGCCTAGTTTTTAGGGTGATTTTAGCTCTATTATTTGTCTACGTCTCATGTAGATAGCCTAGTTATAGAGGCTCTAAATCCCGTTTCGTGTCTCCACTATACAAGACCAATTCACTTTAGTGTACAATCTCAGAAAATATTTTTAGAGAGAATATTATTTTGTCAATTCAATCTTAACTAGCCTAGTTTTTAGGGTGATTTTAGCTCTATTATATGTCTACGTCTCGTGTAGATAGCCTAGTTATAGAGGCTCTAAATCCCGTTTCGTGTCTCCACTATACAAGACCAATTCACTTTAGTGTACAATCTCAGAAAATATTTTTAGAGAGAATATTATTTTGTCAATTCAATCTTAACTAGCCTAGTTTTTAGGGTCATTTTAGCTCTGTTATTTGTCTACGTCTCGTGTAGATAGCCTAGTTATAGAGGCTCTAAATCCCGTTTCGTGTCTCCACTATACAAGACCAATTCACTTTAGTGTACAATCTCAGAAAATATTTTTAGAGAGAATATTATTTTGTCAATTCAATCTTAACTAGCCTAGTTTTTAGGGTGATTTTAGCTCTATTATTTGTCTACGTCTCGTGTAGATAGCCTAGTTATAGAGGCTCTAAATCCCGTTTCGTGTCTCCACTATACAAGACCAATTCACTTTAGTGTACAATCTCAGAAAATATTTTTAGAGAGAATATTATTTTGTCAATTCAATCTTAACTAGCCTAGTTTTTAGGGTGATTTTAGCTCTATTATATGTCTACGTCTCGTGTAGATAGCCTAGTTATAGAGGCTCTAAATCCCGTTTCGTGTCTCCACTATACAAGACCAATTCACTTTAGTGTACAATCTCAGAAAATATTTTTAGAGAGAATATTATTTTGTCAATTCAATCTTAACTAGCCTAGTTTTTAGGGTGATTTTAGCTCTATTATATGTCTACGTCTCGTGTAGATAGCCTAGTTATAGAGGCTCTAAATCCCGTTTCGTGTCTCCACTATACAAGACCAATTCACTTTAGTGTACAATCTCAGAAAATATTTTAGAGAGAATATTATTTTGTCAATTCAATCTTAACTAGCCTAGTTTTTAGGGTGATTTTAGCTCTATTATATGTCTACGTCTCATGTAGATAGCCTAGTTATAGAGGCTCTAAATCCCGTTTCGTGTCTCCACTATACAAGACCAATTCACTTTAGTGTACAATCTCAGAAAATATTTTTAGAGAGAATATTATTTTGTCAATTCAATCTTAACTAGCCTAGTTTTTAGGGTCATTTTAGCTCTGTTATTTGTCTACGTCTCGTGTAGATAGCCTAGTTATAGAGGCTCTAAATCCCGTTTCGTGTCTCCACTATACAAGACCAATTCACTTTAGTGTACAATCTCAGAAAATATTTTTAGAGAGAATATTATTTTGTCAATTCAATCTTAACTAGCCTAGTTTTTAGGGACATTTTAGCTCTGTTATTTGTCTACGTCTCGTGTAGATAGCCTAGTTATAGAGGCTCTAAATCCCGTTTCGTGTCTCCACTATACAAGACCAATTCACTTTAGTGTACAATCTCAGAAAATATTTTTAGAGAGAATATTATTTTGTCAATTCAATCTTAACTAGCCTAGTTTTTAGGGTGATTTTAGCTCTATTATTTGTCTACATATCATGTAGATAGCCTAGTTATAGAGGCTCTAAATCCCGTTTCGTGTCTCCACTATACAAGACCAATTCACTTTAGTGTACAATCTCAGAAAATATTTTTAGAGAGAATATTATTTTGTCAATTCAATCTTAACTAGCCTAGTTTTTAGGGACATTTTAGCTCTATTATTTGTCTACATCTCATATAGATAGCCTAGTTATAGAGGCTCTAAATCCCGTTTCGTGTCTCCACTATACAAGACCAATTCACTTTAGTGTACAATCTCAGAAAATATTTTTAGAGAGAATATTATTTTGTCAATTCAATCTTAACTAGCCTAGTTTTTAGGGTGATTTTAGCTCTATTATTTGTCTACGTCTCATGTAGATAGCCTAGTTATAGAGGCTCTAAATCCCGTTTCGTGTCTCCACTATACAAGACCAATTCACTTTAGTGTACAATCTCAGAAAATATTTTTAGAGAGAATATTATTTTGTCAATTCAATCTTAACTAGCCTAGTTTTTAGGGTGATTTTAGCTCTATTATTTGTCTACATCTCATGTAGATAGCCTAGTTATAGAGGCTCTAAATCCCGTTTCGTGTCTCCACTATACAAGACCAATTCACTTTAGTGTACAATCTCAGAAAATATTTTTAGAGAGAATATTATTTTGTCAATTCAATCTTAACTAGCCTAGTTTTTAGGGACATTTTAGCTCTGTTATTTGTCTACATCTCATGTAGATAGCCTAGTTATAGAGGCTCTAAATCCCGTTTCGTGTCTCCACTATACAAGACCAATTCACTTTAGTGTACAATCTCAGAAAATATTTTTAGAGAGAATATTATTTTGTCAATTCAATCTTAACTAGCCTAGTTTTTAGGGTGATTTTAGCTCTGTTATATGTCTACGTCTCGTGTAGATAGCCTAGTTATAGAGGCTCTAAATCCCGTTTCGTGTCTCCACTATACAAGACCAATTCACTTTAGTGTACAATCTCAGAAAATATTTTTAGAGAGAATATTATTTTGTCAATTCAATCTTAACTAGCCTAGTTTTTAGGGACATTTTAGCTCTGTTATTTGTCTACATCTCATGTAGATAGCCTAGTTATAGAGGCTCTAAATCCCGTTTCGTGTCTCCACTATACAAGACCAATTCACTTTAGTGTACAATCTCAGAAAATATTTTTAGAGAGAATATTATTTTGTCAATTCAATCTTAACTAGCCTAGTTTTTAGGGTGATTTTAGCTCTATTATTTGTCTACGTCTCGTGTAGATAGCCTAGTTATAGAGGCTCTAAATCCCGTTTCGTGTCTCCACTATACAAGACCAATTCACTTTAGTGTACAATCTCAGAAAATATTTTTAGAGAGAATATTATTTTGTCAATTCAATCTTAACTAGCCTAGTTTTTAGGGACATTTTAGCTCTGTTATTTGTCTACATCTCATGTAGATAGCCTAGTTATAGAGGCTCTAAATCCCGTTTCGTGTCTCCACTATACAAGACCAATTCACTTTAGTGTACAATCTCAGAAAATATTTTTAGAGAGAATATTATTTTGTCAATTCAATCTTAACTAGCCTAGTTTTTAGGGTGATTTTAGCTCTATTATTTGTCTACATCTCATGTAGATAGCCTAGTTATAGAGGCTCTAAATCCCGTTTCGTGTCTCCACTATACAAGACCAATTCACTTTAGTGTACAATCTCAGAAAATATTTTTAGAGAGAATATTATTTTGTCAATTCAATCTTAACTAGCCTAGTTTTTAGGGTGATTTTAGCTCTATTATATGTCTACATCTCGTGTAGATAGCCTAGTTATAGAGGCTCTAAATCCCGTTTCGTGTCTCCACAAGACCAATTCACTTTAGTGTACAATCTCAGAAAATATTTTTAGAGAGAATATTATTTTGTCAATTCAATCTTAACTAGCCTAGTTTTTAGGGTGATTTTAGCTCTTTTATATGTCTACATCTCGTGTAGATAGCCTAGTTATAGAGGCTCTAAATCCCGTTTCGTGTCTCCACTATACAAGACCAATTCACTTTAGTGTACAATCTCAGAAAATATTTTTAGAGAGAATATTATTTTGTCAATTCAATCTTAACTAGCCTAGTTTTTAGGGTGATTTTAGCTCTATTATATGTCTACGTCTCGTGTAGATAGCCTAGTTATAGAGGCTCTAAATCCCGTTTCGTGTCTCCACTATACAAGACCAATTCACTTTAGTGTACAATCTCAGAAAATATTTTTAGAGAGAATATTATTTTGTCAATTCAATCTTAACTAGCCTAGTTTTTAGGGTGATTTTAGCTCTTTTATATGTCTACGTCTCGTGTAGATAGCCTAGTTATAGAGGCTCTAAATCCCGTTTCGTGTCTCCACTATACAAGACCAATTCACTTTAGTGTACAATCTCAGAAAATATTTTTAGAGAGAATATTATTTTGTCAATTCAATCTTAACTAGCCTAGTTTTTAGGGACATTTTAGCTCTATTATTTGTCTACGTCTCGTGTAGATAGCCTAGTTATAGAGGCTCTAAATCCCGTTTCGTGTCTCCACTATACAAGACCAATTCACTTTAGTGTACAATCTCAGAAAATATTTTTAGAGAGAATATTATTTTGTCAATTCAATCTTAACTAGCCTAGTTTTTAGGGACATTTTAGCTCTGTTATTTGTCTACGTCTCGTGTAGATAGCCTAGTTATAGAGGCTCTAAATCCCGTTTCGTGTCTCCACTATACAAGACCAATTCACTTTAGTGTACAATCTCAGAAAATATTTTTAGAGAGAATATTATTTTGTCAATTCAATCTTAACTAGCCTAGTTTTTAGGGTGATTTTAGCTCTTTTATTTGTCTACGTCTCATGTAGATAGCCTAGTTATAGAGGCTCTAAATCCCGTTTCGTGTCTCCACTATACAAGACCAATTCACTTTAGTGTACAATCTCAGAAAATATTTTAGAGAGAATATTATTTTGTCAATTCAATCTTAACTAGCCTAGTTTTTAGGGTGATTTTAGCTCTGTTATATGTCTACATCTCATGTAGATAGCCTAGTTATAGAGGCTCTAAATCCCGTTTCGTGTCTCCACCATACAAGACCAATTCACTTTAGTGTACAATCTCTGAAAATATTTTTAGAGAGAATATTATTTTGTCAATTCAATCTTAACTAGCCTAGTTTTTAGGGTGATTTTAGCTCTATTATTTGTCTACATCTCATGTAGATAGCCTAGTTATAGAGGCTCTAAATCCCGTTTCGTGTCTCCACCATACAAGACCAATTCACTTTAGTGTACAATCTCTGAAAATATTTTTAGAGAGAATATTATTTTGTCAATTCAATCTTAACTAGCCTAGTTTTTAGGGTGATTTTAGCTCTATTATTTGTCTACATCTCATGTAGATAGCCTAGTTATAGAGGCTCTAAATCCCGTTTCGTGTCTCCACTATACAAGACCAATTCACTTTAGTGTACAATCTCAGAAAATATTTTTAGAGAGAATATTATTTTGTCAATTCAATCTTAACTAGCCTAGTTTTTAGGGTGATTTTAGCTCTATTATTTGTCTACATCTCGTGTAGATAGCCTAGTTATAGAGGCTCTAAATCCCGTTTCGTGTCTCCACTATACAAGACCAATTCACTTTAGTGTACAATCTCAGAAAATATTTTTAGAGAGAATATTATTTTGTCAATTCAATCTTAACTAGCCTAGTTTTTAGGGTGATTTTAGCTCTATTATATGTCTACGTCTCGTGTAGATAGCCTAGTTATAGAGGCTCTAAATCCCGTTTCGTGTCTCCACTATACAAGACCAATTCACTTTAGTGTACAATCTCAGAAAATATTTTTAGAGAGAATATTATTTTGTCAATTCAATCTTAACTAGCCTAGTTTTTAGGGTGATTTTAGCTCTGTTATTTGTCTACGTCACATGTAGATAGCCTAGTTATAGAGGCTCTAAATCCCGTTTCGTGTCTCCACTATACAAGACCAATTCACTTTAGTGTACAATCTCAGAAAATATTTTTAGAGAGAATATTATTTTGTCAATTCAATCTTAACTAGCCTAGTTTTTAGGGACATTTTAGCTCTGTTATTTGTCTACGTCTCGTGTAGATAGCCTAGTTATAGAGGCTCTAAATCCCGTTTCGTGTCTCCACTATACAAGACCAATTCACTTTAGTGTACAATCTCAGAAAATATTTTTAGAGAGAATATTATTTTGTCAATTCAATCTTAACTAGCCTAGTTTTTAGGGACATTTTAGCTCTGTTATTTGTCTACGTCTCATGTAGATAGCCTAGTTATAGAGGCTCTAAATCCCGTTTCGTGTCTCCACTATACAAGACCAATTCACTTTAGTGTACAATCTCAGAAAATATTTTTAGAGAGAATATTATTTTGTCAATTCAATCTTAACTAGCCTAGTTTTTAGGGTGATTTTAGCTCTGTTATATGTCTATGTCTCGTGTAGATAGCCTAGTTATAGAGGCTCTAAATCCCGTTTCGTGTCTCCACTATACAAGACCAATTCACTTTAGTGTACAATCTCAGAAAATATTTTTAGAGAGAATATTATTTTGTCAATTCAATCTTAACTAGCCTAGTTTTTAGGGACATTTTAGCTCTGTTATTTGTCTACATCTCATGTAGATAGCCTAGTTATAGAGGCTCTAAATCCCGTTTCGTGTCTCCACCATACAAGACCAATTCACTTTAGTGTACAATCTCTGAAAATATTTTTAGAGAGAATATTATTTTGTCAATTCAATCTTAACTAGCCTAGTTTTTAGGGTGATTTTAGCTCTATTATTTGTCTACATCTCATATAGATAGCCTAGTTATAGAGGCTCTAAATCCCGTTTCGTGTCTCCACCATACAAGACCAATTCACTTTAGTGTACAATCTCTGAAAATATTTTTAGAGATAATATTATTTTGTCAATTCAATCTTAACTAGCCTAGTTTTTAGGGTGATTTTAGCTCTATTATTTGTCTACATCTCATGTAGATAGCCTAGTTATAGAGGCTCTAAATCCCGTTTCGTGTCTCCACCATACAAGACCAATTCACTTTAGTGTACAATCTCAGAAAATATTTTTAGAGAGAATATTATTTTGTCAATTCAATCTTAACTATCCTAGTTTTTAGGGACATTTTAGCTCTGTTATTTGTCTACATCTCGTATAGATAGCCTAGTTATAGAGGCTCTAAATCCCGTTTCGTGTCTCCACTATACAAGACCAATTCACTTTAGTGTACAATCTCAGAAAATATTTTTAGAGAGAATATTATTTTGTCAATTCAATCTTAACTAGCCTAGTTTTTAGGGTGATTTTAGCTCTATTATATGTCTACGTCTCGTGTAGATAGCCTAGTTATAGAGGCTCTAAATCCCGTTTCGTGTCTCCACTATACAAGACCAATTCACTTTAGTGTACAATCTCAGAAAATATTTTTAGAGAGAATATTATTTTGTCAATTCAATCTTAACTAGCCTAGTTTTTAGGGTGATTTTAGCTCTATTATATGTCTACGTCTCGTGTAGATAGCCTAGTTATAGAGGCTCTAAATCCCGTTTCGTGTCTCCACTATACAAGACCAATTCACTTTAGTGTACAATCTCAGAAAATATTTTTAGAGAGAATATTATTTTGTCAATTCAATCTTAACTAGCCTAGTTTTTAGGGACATTTTAGCTCTGTTATTTGTCTACGTCACATGTAGATAGCCTAGTTATAGAGGCTCTAAATCCCGTTTCGTGTCTCCACTATACAAGACCAATTCACTTTAGTGTACAATCTCAGAAAATATTTTTAGAGAGAATATTATTTTGTCAATTCAATCTTAACTAGCCTAGTTTTTAGGGACATTTTAGCTCTGTTATTTGTCTACGTCTCGTGTAGATAGCCTAGTTATAGAGGCTCTAAATCCCGTTTCGTGTCTCCACTATACAAGACCAATTCACTTTAGTGTACAATCTCAGAAAATATTTTTAGAGAGAATATTATTTTGTCAATTCAATCTTAACTAGCCTAGTTTTTAGGGTGATTTTAGCTCTGTTATTTGTCTACGTCTCATGTAGATAGCCTAGTTATAGAGGCTCTAAATCCCGTTTCGTGTCTCCACTATACAAGACCAATTCACTTTAGTGTACAATCTCAGAAAATATTTTTAGAGAGAATATTATTTTGTCAATTCAATCTTAACTAGCCTAGTTTTTAGGGTGATTTTAGCTCTGTTATATGTCTACATCTCGTGTAGATAGCCTAGTTATAGAGGCTCTAAATCCCGTTTCGTGTCTCCACTATACAAGACCAATTCACTTTAGTGTACAATCTCAGAAAATATTTTTAGAGAGAATATTATTTTGTCAATTCAATCTTAACTAGCCTAGTTTTTAGGGACATTTTAGCTCTGTTATTTGTCTACATCTCATGTAGATAGCCTAGTTATAGAGGCTCTAAATCCCGTTTCGTGTCTCCACCATACAAGACCAATTCACTTTAGTGTACAATCTCTGAAAATATTTTTAGAGAGAATATTATTTTGTCAATTCAATCTTAACTAGCCTAGTTTTTAGGGTGATTTTAGCTCTATTAGTTGTCTACATATCATATAGATAGCCTAGTTATAGAGGCTCTAAATCCCGTTTCGTGTCTCCACCATACAAGACCAATTCACTTTAGTGTACAATCTCTGAAAATATTTTTAGAGAGAATATTATTTTGTCAATTCAATCTTAACTAGCCTAGTTTTTAGGGTGATTTTAGCTCTATTATTTGTCTACATCTCATGTAGATAGCCTAGTTATAGAGGCTCTAAATCCCGTTTCGTGTCTCCACCATACAAGACCAATTCACTTTAGTGTACAATCTCAGAAAATATTTTTAGAGAGAATATTATTTTGTCAATTCAATCTTAACTAGCCTAGTTTTTAGGGACATTTTAGCTCTGTTATTTGTCTACATTTCATGTAGATAGCCTAGTTATAGAGGCTCTAAATCCCGTTTCGTGTCTCCACTATACAAGACCAATTCACTTTAGTGTACAATCTCAGAAAATATTTTTAGAGAGAATATTATTTTGTCAATTCAATCTTAACTAGCCTAGTTTTTAGGGTGATTTTAGCTCTGTTATATGTCTACTTCTCGTGTAGATAGCCTAGTTATAGAGGCTCTAAATCCCGTTTCGTGTCTCCACTATACAAGACCAATTCACTTTAGTGTACAATCTCAGAAAATATTTTTAGAGAGAATATTATTTTGTCAATTCAATCTTAACTAGCCTAGTTTTTAGGGACATTTTAGCTCTGTTATTTGTCTACATCTCATGTAGATAGCCTAGTTATAGAGGCTCTAAATCCCGTTTCGTGTCTCCACTATACAAGACCAATTCACTTTAGTGTACAATCTCAGAAAATATTTTTAGAGAGAATATTATTTTGTCAATTCAATCTTAACTAGCCTAGTTTTTAGGGACATTTTAGCTCTATTATTTGTCTACGTCTCATGTAGATAGCCTAGTTATAGAGGCTCTAAATCCCGTTTCGTGTCTCCACTATACAAGACCAATTCACTTTAGTGTACAATCTCAGAAAATATTTTTAGAGAGAATATTATTTTGTCAATTCAATCTTAACTAGCCTAGTTTTTAGGGTGATTTTAGCTCTGTTATTTGTCTACATCTCATGTAGATAGCCTAGTTATAGAGGCTCTAAATCCCGTTTCGTGTCTCCACTATACAAGACCAATTCACTTTAGTGTACAATCTCAGAAAATATTTTTAGAGAGAATATTATTTTGTCAATTCAATCTTAACTAGCCTAGTTTTTAGGGTGATTTTAGCTCTATTATATGTCTACGTCTCGTGTAGATAGCCTAGTTATAGAGGCTCTAAATCCCGTTTCGTGTCTCCACTATACAAGACCAATTCACTTTAGTGTACAATCTCAGAAAATATTTTTAGAGAGAATATTATTTTGTCAATTCAATCTTAACTAGCCTAGTTTTTAGGGACATTTTAGCTCTATTATTTGTCTACATCTCATGTAGATAGCCTAGTTATAGAGGCTCTAAATCCCGTTTCGTGTCTCCACTATACAAGACCAATTCACTTTAGTGTACAATCTCTCAAAAATATTTTTAGAGAGAATATTATTTTGTCAATTCAATCTTAACTAGCCTAGTTTTTAGGGTGATTTTAGCTCTATTATTTGTCTACATCTCATGTAGATAGCCTAGTTATAGAGGCTCTAAATCCCGTTTCGTGTCTCCACTATACAAGACCAATTCACTTTAGTGTACAATCTCAGAAAATATTTTAGAGAGAATATTATTTTGTCAATTCAATCTTAACTAGCCTAGTTTTTAGGGTGATTTTAGCTCTATTATTTGTCTACGTCTCGTGTAGATAGCCTAGTTATAGAGGCTCTAAATCCCGTTTCGTGTCTCCACTATACAAGACCAATTCACTTTAGTGTACAATCTCAGAAAATATTTTTAGAGAGAATATTATTTTGTCAATTCAATCTTAACTAGCCTAGTTTTTAGGGACATTTTAGCTCTGTTATTTGTCTACATTTCATGTAGATAGCCTAGTTATAGAGGCTCTAAATCCCGTTTCGTGTCTCCACTATACAAGACCAATTCACTTTAGTGTACAATCTCAGAAAATATTTTTAGAGAGAATATTATTTTGTCAATTCAATCTTAACTAGCCTAGTTTTTAGGGTGATTTTAGCTCTATTATATGTCTACGTCTCGTGTAGATAGCCTAGTTATAGAGGCTCTAAATCCCGTTTCGTGTCTCCACTATACAAGACCAATTCACTTTAGTGTACAATCTCAGAAAATATTTTTAGAGAGAATATTATTTTGTCAATTCAATCTTAACTAGCCTAGTTTTTAGGGTGATTTTAGCTCTATTATATGTCTACGTCTCGTGTAGATAGCCTAGTTATAGAGGCTCTAAATCCCGTTTCGTGTCTCCACTATACAAGACCAATTCACTTTAGTGTACAATCTCAGAAAATATTTTTAGAGAGAATATTATTTTGTCAATTCAATCTTAACTAGCCTAGTTTTTAGGGACATTTTAGCTCTATTATTTGTCTACGTCTCGTGTAGATAGCCTAGTTATAGAGGCTCTAAATCCCGTTTCGTGTCTCCACTATACAAGACCAATTCACTTTAGTGTACAATCTCAGAAAATATTTTTAGAGAGAATATTATTTTGTCAATTCAATCTTAACTAGCCTAGTTTTTAGGGTGATTTTAGCTCTATTATTTGTCTACGTCTCGTGTAGATAGCCTAGTTATAGAGGCTCTAAATCCCGTTTCGTGTCTCCACCATACAAGACCAATTCACTTTAGTGTACAATCTCAGAAAATATTTTTAGAGAGAATATTATTTTGTCAATTCAATCTTAACTAGCCTAGTTTTTAGGGTGATTTTAGCTCTGTTATTTGTCTACGTCTCATGTAGATAGCCTAGTTATAGAGGCTCTAAATCCCGTTTCGTTTCGTTACAAGACCAATTCACTTTAGTGTACAATCTCAGAAAATATTTTTAGAGAGAATATTATTTTGTCAATTCAATCTTAACTAGCCTAGTTTTTAGGGTGATTTTAGCTCTGTTATTTGTCTACATCTCATGTAGATAGCCTAGTTATAGAGGCTCTAAATCCCGTTTCGTGTCTCCACCATACAAGACCAATTCACTTTAGTGTACAATCTCAGAAAATATTTTTAGAGAGAATATTATTTTGTCAATTCAATCTTAACTAGCCTAGTTTTTAGGGACATTTTAGCTCTGTTATTTGTCTACATCTCATGTAGATAGCCTAGTTATAGAGGCTCTAAATCCCGTTTCGTGTCTCCACCATACAAGACCAATTCACTTTAGTGTACAATCTCTGAAAATATTTTTAGAGAGAATATTATTTTGTCAATTCAATCTTAACTAGCCTAGTTTTTAGGGTGATTTTAGCTCTATTATTTGTCTACATCTCATGTAGATAGCCTAGTTATAGAGGCTCTAAATCCCGTTTCGTGTCTCCACCATACAAGACCAATTCACTTTAGTGTACAATCTCTGAAAATATTTTTAGAGAGAATATTATTTTGTCAATTCAATCTTAACTAGCCTAGTTTTTAGGGTGATTTTAGCTCTATTATTTGTCTACATCTCATGTAGATAGCCTAGTTATAGAGGCTCTAAATCCCGTTTCGTGTCTCCACCATACAAGACCAATTCACTTTAGTGTACAATCTCAGAAAATATTTTTAGAGAGAATATTATTTTGTCAATTCAATCTTAACTAGCCTAGTTTTTAGGGACATTTTAGCTCTGTTATTTGTCTACATCTCATGTAGATAGCCTAGTTATAGAGGCTCTAAATCCCGTTTCGTGTCTCCACTATACAAGACCAATTCACTTTAGTGTACAATCTCAGAAAATATTTTTAGAGAGAATATTATTTTGTCAATTCAATCTTAACTAGCCTAGTTTTTAGGGTGATTTTAGCTCTATTATATGTCTACGTCTAATGTAGATAGCCTAGTTATAGAGGCTCTAAATCCCGTTTCGTGTCTCCACTATACAAGACCAATTCACTTTAGTGTACAATCTCAGAAAATATTTTTAGAGAGAATATTATTTTGTCAATTCAATCTTAACTAGCCTAGTTTTTAGGGACATTTTAGCTCTATTATTTGTCTACATCTCGTGTAGATAGCCTAGTTATAGAGGCTCTAAATCCCGTTTCGTGTCTCCACTATACAAGACCAATTCACTTTAGTGTACAATCTCAGAAAATATTTTTAGAGAGAATATTATTTGTCAATTCAATCTTAACTAGCCTAGTTTTTAGGGTGATTTTAGCTCTATTATATGTCTACATCTCGTGTAGATAGCCTAGTTATAGAGGCTCTAAATCCCGTTTCGTGTCTCCACTATACAAGACCAATTCACTTTAGTGTACAATCTCAGAAAATATTTTTAGAGAGAATATTATTTTGTCAATTCAATCTTAACTAGCCTAGTTTTTAGGGTGATTTTAGCTCTATTATATGTCTACGTCTCGTGTAGATAGCCTAGTTATAGAGGCTCTAAATCCCGTTTCGTGTCTCCACTATACAAGACCAATTCACTTTAGTGTACAATCTCAGAAAATATTTTTAGAGAGAATATTATTTTGTCAATTCAATCTTAACTAGCCTAGTTTTTAGGGTGATTTTAGCTCTATTATATGTCTACGTCTCGTGTAGATAGCCTAGTTATAGAGGCTCTAAATCCCGTTTCGTGTCTCCACTATACAAGACCAATTCACTTTAGTGTACAATCTCAGAAAATATTTTTAGAGAGAATATTATTTTGTCAATTCAATCTTAACTAGCCTAGTTTTTAGGGACATTTTAGCTCTATTATTTGTCTACGTCTCGTGTAGATAGCCTAGTTATAGAGGCTCTAAATCCCGTTTCGTGTCTCCACTATACAAGACCAATTCACTTTAGTGTACAATCTCAGAAAATATTTTTAGAGAGAATATTATTTTGTCAATTCAATCTTAACTAGCCTAGTTTTTAGGGTGATTTTAGCTCTATTATATGTCTACGTCTCGTGTAGATAGCCTAGTTATAGAGGCTCTAAATCCCGTTTCGTGTCTCCACTATACAAGACCAATTCACTTTAGTGTACAATCTCAGAAAATATTTTTAGAGAGAATATTATTTTGTCAATTCAATCTTAACTAGCCTAGTTTTTAGGGTGATTTTAGCTCTATTATATGTCTACGTCTCGTGTAGATAGCCTAGTTATAGAGGCTCTAAATCCCGTTTCGTGTCTCCACCATACAAGACCAATTCACTTTAGTGTACAATCTCTGAAAATATTTTTAGAGAGAATATTATTTTGTCAATTCAATCTTAACTAGCCTAGTTTTTAGGGTGATTTTAGCTCTATTATATGTCTACGTCTCGTGTAGATAGCCTAGTTATAGAGGCTCTAAATCCCGTTTCGTGTCTCCACTATACAAGACCAATTCACTTTAGTGTACAATCTCTGAAAATATTTTTAGAGAGAATATTATTTTGTCAATTCAATCTTAACTAGCCTAGTTTTTAGGGTGATTTTAGCTCTATTATTTGTCTACATCTCATGTAGATAGCCTAGTTATAGAGGCTCTAAATCCCGTTTCGTGTCTCCACCATACAAGACCAATTCACTTTAGTGTACAATCTCTGAAAATATTTTTAGAGAGAATATTATTTTGTCAATTCAATCTTAACTAGCCTAGTTTTTAGGGTGATTTTAGCTCTATTATTTGTCTACATCTCATGTAGATAGCCTAGTTATAGAGGCTCTAAATCCCGTTTCGTGTCTCCACCATACAAGACCAATTCACTTTAGTGTACAATCTCTGAAAATATTTTTAGAGAGAATATTATTTTGTCAATTCAATCTTAACTAGCCTAGTTTTTAGGGTGATTTTAGCTCTATTATTTGTCTACATCTCATGTAGATAGCCTAGTTATAGAGGCTCTAAATCCCGTTTCGTGTCTCCACCATACAAGACCAATTCACTTTAGTGTACAATCTCTGAAAATATTTTTAGAGAGAATATTATTTTGTCAATTCAATCTTAACTAGCCTAGTTTTTAGGGTGATTTTAGCTCTATTATATGTCTACGTCTCGTGTAGATAGCCTAGTTATAGAGGCTCTAAATCCCGTTTCGTGTCTCCACCATACAAGACCAATTCACTTTAGTGTACAATCTCTGAAAATATTTTTAGAGAGAATATTATTTTGTCAATTCAATCTTAACTAGCCTAGTTTTTAGGGTGATTTTAGCTCTATTATTTGTCTACATCTCATGTAGATAGCCTAGTTATAGAGGCTCTAAATCCCGTTTCGTGTCTCCACTATACAAGACCAATTCACTTTAGTGTACAATCTCTGAAAATATTTTTAGAGAGAATATTATTTTGTCAATTCAATCTTAACTAGCCTAGTTTTTAGGGTGATTTTAGCTCTATTATTTGTCTACATCTCATGTAGATAGCCTAGTTATAGAGGCTCTAAATCCCGTTTCGTGTCTCCACCATACAAGACCAATTCACTTTAGTGTACAATCTCTGAAAATATTTTTAGAGAGAATATTATTTTGTCAATTCAATCTTAACTAGCCTAGTTTTTAGGGATATTTTAGCTCTATTATTTGTCTACATCTCATGTAGATAGCCTAGTTATAGAGGCTCTAAATCCCGTTTCGTGTCTCCACCATACAAGACCAATTCACTTTAGTGTACAATCTCTGAAAATATTTTTAGAGAGAATATTATTTTGTCAATTCAATCTTAACTAGCCTAGTTTTTAGGGAGATTTTAGCTCTATTATTTGTCTACATCTCATGTAGATAGCCTAGTTATAGAGGCTCTAAATCCGTTTCGTGTCTCCACCATACAAGACCAATTCACTTTAGTGTACAATCTCTGAAAATATTTTTAGAGAGAATATTATTTTGTCAATTCAATCTTAACTAGCCTAGTTTTTAGGGTGATTTTAGCTCTATTATTTGTCTACATCTCATGTAGATAGCCTAGTTATAGAGGCTCTAAATCCCGTTTCGTGTCTCCACCATACAAGACCAATTCACTTTAGTGTACAATCTCTGAAAATATTTTTAGAGAGAATATTATTTTGTCAATTCAATCTTAACTAGCCTAGTTTTTAGGGTGATTTTAGCTCTATTATTTGTCTACATCTCATGTAGATAGCCTAGTTATAGAGGCTCTAAATCCCGTTTCGTGTCTCCACCATACAAGACCAATTCACTTTAGTGTACAATCTCTGAAAATATTTTTAGAGAGAATATTATTTTGTCAATTCAATCTTAACTAGCCTAGTTTTTAGGGTGATTTTAGCTCTATTATTTGTCTACATCTCATGTAGATAGCCTAGTTATAGAGGCTCTAAATCCCGTTTCGTGTCTCCACCATACAAGACCAATTCACTTTAGTGTACAATCTCTGAAAATATTTTTAGAGAGAATATTATTTTGTCAATTCAATCTTAACTAGCCTAGTTTTTAGGGTGATTTTAGCTCTATTATTTGTCTACATCTCATGTAGATAGCCTAGTTATAGAGGCTCTAAATCCCGTTTCGTGTCTCCACCATACAAGACCAATTCACTTTAGTGTACAATCTCTGAAAATATTTTTAGAGAGAATATTATTTTGTCAATTCAATCTTAACTAGCCTAGTTTTTAGGGTGATTTTAGCTCTATTATATGTCTACATCTCATGTAGATAGCCTAGTTATAGAGGCTCTAAATCCCGTTTCGTGTCTCCACCATACAAGACCAATTCACTTTAGTGTACAATCTCAGAAAATATTTTTAGAGAGAATATTATTTTGTCAATTCAATCTTAACTAGCCTAGTTTTTAGGGACATTTTTAGCTCTATTATTTGTCTACATCTCATGTAGATAGCCTAGTTATAGAGGCTCTAAATCCCGTTTCGTGTCTCCACCATACAAGACCAATTCACTTTAGTGTACAATCTCAGAAAATATTTTTAGAGAGAATATTATTTTGTCAATTCAATCTTAACTAGCCTAGTTTTTTAGGGTGATTTTAGCTCTATTATATGTCTACGTCTCGTGTAGATAGCCTAGTTATAGAGGCTCTAAATCCCGTTTCGTGTCTCCACCATACAAGACCAATTCACTTTAGTGTACAATCTCAGAAAATATTTTTAGAGAGAATATTATTTTGTCAATTCAATCTTAACTAGCCTAGTTTTTAGGGTGATTTTAGCTCTATTATTTGTCTACGTCTCATGTAGATAGCCTAGTTATAGAGGCTCTAAATCCCGTTTCGTGTCTCCACCATACAAGACCAATTCACTTTAGTGTACAATCTCTGAAAATATTTTTAGAGAGAATATTATTTTGTCAATTCAATCTTAACTAGCCTAGTTTTTAGGGTGATTTTAGCTCTATTATATGTCTACATCTCGTGTAGATAGCCTAGTTATAGAGGCTCTAAATCCCGTTTCGTGTCTCCACCATACAAGACCAATTCACTTTAGTGTACAATCTCTGAAAATATTTTTAGAGAGAATATTATTTTGTCAATTCAATCTTAACTAGCCTAGTTTTTAGGGACATTTTAGCTCTATTATTTGTCTACGTCTCGTGTAGATAGCCTAGTTATAGAGGCTCTAAATCCCGTTTCGTGTCTCCACCATACAAGACCAATTCACTTTAGTGTACAATCTCTGAAAATATTTTTAGAGAGAATATTATTTTGTCAATTCAATCTTAACTAGCCTAGTTTTTAGGGTGATTTTAGCTCTATTATTTGTCTACGTCTCATGTAGATAGCCTAGTTATAGAGGCTCTAAATCCCGTTTCGTGTCTCCACCATACAAGACCAATTCACTTTAGTGTACAATCTCTGAAAATATTTTTAGAGAGAATATTATTTTGTCAATTCAATCTTAACTAGCCTAGTTTTTAGGGACATTTTAGCTCTATTATATGTCTACATCTCGTGTAGATAGCCTAGTTATAGAGGCTCTAAATCCCGTTTCGTGTCTCCACCATACAAGACCAATTCACTTTAGTGTACAATCTCTGAAAATATTTTTAGAGAGAATATTATTTGTCAATTCAATCTTAACTAGCCTAGTTTTTAGGGACATTTTAGCTCTATTATTTGTCTACATCTCATGTAGATAGCCTAGTTATAGAGGCTCTAAATCCCGTTTCGTGTCTCCACCATACAAGACCAATTCACTTTAGTGTACAATCTCAGAAAATATTTTTAGAGAGAATATTATTTTGTCAATTCAATCTTAACTAGCCTAGTTTTTAGGGTGATTTTAGCTCTGTTATTTGTCTACATCTCATGTAGATAGCCTAGTTATAGAGGCTCTAAATCCCGTTTCGTGTCTCCACCATACAAGACCAATTCACTTTAGTGTACAATCTCTGAAATATTTTTAGAGAGAATATTATTTTGTCAATTCAATCTTAACTAGCCTAGTTTTTAGGGTGATTTTAGCTCTATTATTTGTCTACATCTCGTGTAGATAGCCTAGTTATAGAGGCTCTAAATCCCGTTTCGTGTCTCCACCATACAAGACCAATTCACTTTAGTGTACAATCTCTGAAAATATTTTTAGAGAGAATATTATTTTGTCAATTCAATCTTAACTAGCCTAGTTTTTAGGGTGATTTTAGCTCTATTATATGTCTACATCTCATGTAGATAGCCTAGTTATAGAGGCTCTAAATCCCGTTTCGTGTCTCCACCATACAAGACCAATTCACTTTAGTGTACAATCTAGAGAGAATATTATTTTGTCAATTCAATCTTAACTAGCCTAGTTTTTAGGGTGATTTTAGCTCTATTATTTGTCTACTTCTCATGTAGATAGCCTAGTTATAGAGGCTCTAAATCCCGTTTCGTGTCTCCACCATACAAGACCAATTCACTTTAGTGTACAATCTCAGAAAATATTTTTAGAGAGAATATTATTTTGTCAATTCAATCTTAACTAGCCTAGTTTTTAGGGACATTTTAGCTCTATTATTTGTCTACGTCTCGTGTAGATAGCCTAGTTATAGAGGCTCTAAATCCCGTTTCGTGTCTCCACCATACAAGACCAATTCACTTTAGTGTACAATCTCTGAAAATATTTTTAGAGAGAATATTATTTTGTCAATTCAATCTTAACTAGCCTAGTTTTTAGGGTGATTTTAGCTCTATTATTTGTCTACGTCTCATGTAGATAGCCTAGTTATAGAGGCTCTAAATCCCGTTTCGTGTCTCCACCATACAAGACCAATTCACTTTAGTGTACAATCTCTGAAAATATTTTTAGAGAGAATATTATTTTGTCAATTCAATCTTAACTAGCCTAGTTTTTAGGGGCATTTTAGCTCTATTATTTGTCTACATCTCATGTAGATAGCCTAGTTATAGAGGCTCTAAATCCCGTTTCGTGTCTCCACCATACAAGACCAATTCACTTTAGTGTACAATCTCAGAAAATATTTTTAGAGAGAATATTATTTTGTCAATTCAATCTTAACTAGCCTAGTTTTTTAGGTGATTTTAGCTCTATTATATGTCTACGTCTCGTGTAGATAGCCTAGTTATAGAGGCTCTAAATCCCGTTTCGTGTCTCCACCATACAAGACCAATTCACTTTAGTGTACAATCTCTGAAAATATTTTTAGAGAGAATATTATTTTGTCAATTCAATCTTAACTAGCCTAGTTTTTAGGGACATTTTAGCTCTATTATTTGTCTACATCTCATTTAGATAGCCTAGTTATAGAGGCTCTAAATCCCGTTTCGTGTCTCCACCATACAAGACCAATTCACTTTAGTGTACAATCTCTGAAAATATTTTTAGAGAGAATATTATTTTGTCAATTCAATCTTAACTAGCCTAGTTTTTAGGGTGATTTTAGCTCTATTATTTGTCTACGTCTCATGTAGATAGCCTAGTTATAGAGGCTCTAAATCCCGTTTCGTGTCTCCACCATACAAGACCAATTCACTTTAGTGTACAATCTAGAGAGAATATTATTTTGTCAATTCAATCTTAACTAGCCTAGTTTTTAGGGTGATTTTAGCTCTATTATATGTCTACGTCTCGTGTAGATAGCCTAGTTATAGAGGCTCTAAATCCCGTTTCGTGTCTCCACCATACAAGACCAATTCACTTTAGTGTACAATCTGGGAGAGAATATTATTTTGTCAATTCAATCTTAACTAGCCTAGTTTTTAGGGTGATTTTAGCTCTATTATATGTCTACATCTCGTGTAGATAGCCTAGTTATAGAGGCTCTAAATCCCGTTTCGTGTCTCCACCATACAAGACCAATTCACTTTAGTGTACAATCTCTGAAAATATTTTTAGAGAGAATATTATTTTGTCAATTCAATCTTAACTAGCCTAGTTTTTAGGGACATTTTAGCTCTATTATTTGTCTACATCTCATGTAGATAGCCTAGTTATAGAGGCTCTAAATCCCGTTTCGTGTCTCCACTATACAAGACCAATTCACTTTAGTGTACAATCTCAGAAAATATTTTTAGAGAGAATATTATTTTGTCAATTCAATCTTAACTAGCCTAGTTTTAGGGACATTTTAGCTCTGTTATATGTCTACATCTCATGTAGATAGCCTAGTTATAGAGGCTCTAAATCCCGTTTCGTGTCTCCACTATACAAGACCAATTCACTTTAGTGTACAATCTCAGAAATATTTTTAGAGAGAATATTATTTTGTCAATTCAATCTTAACTAGCCTAGTTTTTAGGGTGATTTTAGCTCTATTATTTGTCTACATCTCATGTAGATAGCCTAGTTATAGAGGCTCTAAATCCCGTTTCGTGTCTCCACTATACAAGACCAATTCACTTTAGTGTACAATCTCAGAAAATATTTTTAGAGAGAATATTATTTTGTCAATTCATCTTAACTAGCCTAGTTTTTAGGGTGATTTTAGCTCTATTATATGTCTACATCTCGTGTAGATAGCCTAGTTATAGAGGCTCTAAATCCCGTTTCGTGTCTCCACCATACAGACCAATTCACTTTAGTGTACAATCTCTGAAAATATTTTTAGAGAGAATATTATTTTGTCAATTCAATCTTAACTAGCCTAGTTTTTAGGGACATTTTAGCTCTGTTATTTGTCTACATCTCATGTAGATAGCCTAGTTATAGAGGCTCTAAAGCCAGTTTCGTGTCTCCACTATACAAGACCAATTCACTGTAGTGTACAATCTCTGAAAATATTTTTAGAGAGAATATTATTTTGTCAATTCAATCTTAACTAGCCTAGTTTTTAGGGTGATTTTAGCTCTATTATATGTCTACATCTCATGTAGATAGCCTAGTTATAGAGGCTCTAAATCCCGTTTCGTGTCTTCACCATACAAGACCAATTCACTTTAGTGTACAATCTCTGAAAATATTTTTAGAGAGAATATTATTTTGTCAATTCAATCGTTACTAGCCTAGTTTTTAGGGACATTTTAGCTCTATTATATGTCTACATCTCATGTAGATAGCCTAGTTATAGAGGCTCTAAATCCAGTTTCGTGTCTCCACCATACAAGACCAATTCACTTTAGTGTACAATCTCAGAAAATATTTTTAGAGAGAATATTATTTTGTCAATTCAATCTTAACTAGCCTAGTTTTTAGGGCCATTTTAGCTCTGTTATTTGTCTACATCTCATGTAGATAGCCTAGTTATAGAGGCTCGTAAATCCCGTTTCGTGTCTTCCACCATACAAAGAACCAATTCACTTTAGTGTACAATCTCTAAAAAATATTTTAGAGTAGAGAGAGACATTATTATTTTGTCAATTCAATCTTAACTAGCCTAGTTTTTAGGGTGATTTTTAGCTCTGTTAGTGGTCTACATCTATTGTAGATAGCTAGGTTATAGAGGCTCAAAATCCCGTTTCGTGGCTCCCCGATACTAGACCAATTAACTTTAGTGTACATCTCTCTCAGAAATATTTTTAGAGAGAATACATTATTTTGTCAATTCCATATCTTAACTTAGCCTAGGTTTGTTTAGGGACATTTTAGCTCTATTAGTTGTCTACGTCACACGTAGATAGCCTAGTTATAGAGGCTCTAAATCCCGTTTCGTGTCTCCACAATACAAAACCAATTAACTTAAGTGTACAATCTCTGAAATATTTTTAGAGAGAATATTATTTTTTCAATTCAATCTTAACTAGCCTTGTTTTTAGGGACATTTTAGCTCTGGTATATGTCTACGTCTCGGGTAGATAGCCTAGTTATAGAGGCTCTAAATTCCCCTTTGTGTCTCCACTAAACAATTCCAATTCACTTTAGTGTACAAACTCTGAAAAATATTTTAGAGAGAATCTTATAATTCATTTTGTTCAATTCAATCTGAACTGCCTGAATTTTTGAGGGTTGACATTTTTAGCTCCTATTTTTTGTCCTACGTCTCATGTAGATAGCCTACATTTAGTGTATGCTCAAATCCGTTTCGTGAAAATATCCCGTTGTAGTCCCCCAGACCAATATCAATTTAGTGGACTTAGTGACAATCTCTGAAAGAAAGATTTTTAAGAGAGAGGATATTATTTTATCAATTCAATCTTAACTAGCCTAGTTTTTAGGGTGATTTTAAGCTCTTGTTATATGTCCTACCATCTCGTGTAGATAGCCTAGTTTATAGAGGCTCTAAATCCCGATTTCCTGTCTCCACTAGACAAGACCAATTCACTTTCAGTTGTAGCAAGTCATCTGAGAAAGTATTTTTAGAGAGAATATTATTTTCTCAATTCAATCTTAACCAGCCTAGTTTTTTAGGGTGACTTTTAGCTCTATTATTTGTCTACATCTTCATGTAGATAGGCCCTAGTTATAGAGGCTCTAAAGCCCGTTTATGTCTCCACCATACATAGCCAATGCACTGTAGTGTACAATCTCTGAAAATACTTTTAGACGAGACTATTATTATGTCCAATTCAATCTTAACTAGCAACATTTTTTTTTTTTAGGTTTTTTTTTTTTAGGGTGAGTTCTAGCTCTGTTATTTGTCTACATCTCATGTAGATAGCCTAGTTATAGAGGCTCTATATCCCGTTTCGTGTCTCCACCATAACAAGACCAATTCACTTTAGTGTACAATCTCTGAAAATATTTTTTAGAGAGAATATTATTTGTTCAATTCAATCTTAACTAGCCTAGTTTTTAGGGTGGACATTGTGTGTGAGCTCTAGGATATGTCTACGTCTCATGTAGTTAGCCTAGTTATAGAGGCTCTAAATCCCGTTTCGTGTCTCCACCATACAAGACCAATTCACTTTAGTGTACAATCTCTGAAAATATTTTTAGAGAGAATATTATTTTGTCAATTCCTTTTAAACTAGCCCTAGGTTTTTTATGGGTGATTTTAACTCTGTTATTTGTATGCATCTCATGTAGAGCGCCTAGTTATAGAGGCTCATAAAATTCCCGGTTTCCGTGTCCTCCACCCTACAAGCCCAATTCACTTTAGTTTACAAATTCTGAAATTATTCTTAGAGAGAATATTATTTTGTCAATTGCAATCTTAACCTAGGCCTAGTTTTAGGGACCATGTTTAGCTGCTATTATTTTCCTACGTCCTCATGTAGAGTAGCCTAGTTATATAGGCTCCCTAAATCCCGTTTCCCGTGTCCTCCACCATCCAAGACCAATTCCACTTTAGTGTACAATCTTCAAAAATAGTTTAGAGAGGAATATTATAATGTCAATTCAATCTTAACTAGCCTAGTTTTTAGGTTGATTTTAGCTCTATTATATGTCCTACCGTCCTCGTGTAGGATAGCCTAGTTTATAGAGGCTCTAAATCCCGTTTCGGGGGGGGTGTCCTCCACTATACAAAGACCAATTCACTTTATTGTACAATCTCGGAAAAATATTTTTTAGAGAGGAATATTATTATGTTCAATGTCAATCTTAACTAGCCCTAGTTTTTAGGGGACATTTTAGCTCTATTACTTTTTATAACATCTCATGTAGATAGCCTAGTGATAGAGGCTCTAAATCCCGTTTTGTGCCTCCACCATACAAAGAACCAATTCACTTTAGTGTAGAATCTCAGAAAAATATTTTTAGAGAGAATATTATTTTGGTCAATTCAATTCTTAACTCAGCCTAGTTTTTAGGGTGATTTTAGCTCTATTATTTGTCCTACATCTCAGCTAGATAGCCTCAGTTTGATAGAGGGCTCTAAATCCCGTTTCGTGTCTCCACCAATACAAGACCAATTCACTTTAGTGTTACAATCTCTGAAAATATTTTTCGCGATAATATTATTGTTGTCCAACTTCAATCTTAACTAGCCTAGTTTTTAGGGACAAGTTTTAGGGTGCTTTTAGCTCTATATTTTTGTCTAAACTTCATGTAGATAAGCCTAGTTATACGAGCCTTCTAAATCCCCGTTATTCGTGTCTCCACCAATACAACCCATTCATTCTTTAAGTGTTACAAATTCTCAGAAATATTTTTAGAGAGACTGAAAATATTTTTTTAGAGAGAATATTATTTGTCATTCAATGTCAATCTTAACTAGCCCTAGTTTTTATGGACATTTTAGCTTGTTATTTTTCTACATTTCATGTAGATAGCCTAGTTTATAGAGACTCTAAATATCCGCGTTTCCCGTGTCTCCACCTACAGAGACCAATTACCTTTGTGTCCACATGTAGATATCCTAGTTATAGGGCTCTAAATCCC
>JAVRFV010002376.1:448431-537140 GCA_032716605.1 Paralithodes platypus | reverse complement strand
TTGTTCGTGGCGCACGCCCCCGGGCTTTCGCGCCTCTATCCCTCGGCTACTCTCCACGCTGTCGACGTAGCCGCCTCTCATAGAGCTCCCCACATCCCCCTACCCCCCTCGGCTCGTTCACGCCTTGCCTTGCCCCCCCTCCCTTTTTCCCCCCCCCCTCTTCTCTGCGATTGTACACTCCCGTGCCTTGGTCTTGTCTCGTGGCGCCCGCCCTGGGCTTTCGCGCCTCTCTCCCTAGGCTCTCCCCCGCCGGCGCCGTCTCCTCGCGCTTCCCCTCCCCTCCCCTCACACTAGGCTCGTTCCGCTTGCCTTGCCCCCTTCTCTTTTCTCCCCCCCCCTCTTTTCTGCGCTTGTCCCCTCCCGTGCCTGGTCTTGTCTCGTGGGCCCCGCCCCGGGCTTTCGCGCCCCTCTCCTCGGCTATCTCCCGACGTCGCCCTCTCCTCGCGCTCCCCCCCCCTCCCTCGGCTCGTTCCGCTTGAATTGCCCCCTCCTCTTCTCCCCCCCCCCCTCTTTTCTGCGCTTGTCCCCTCCCGTGCCTTGGTCTTGTCTAGTGGCGCCCCCCCCCGGGCTTTCGAGCCCCCTCTCCCTCGGCTCTCTCCCCGGCCGTCGCCCTCTCCCCGCGCTCCCTCCCCCCTCCCCCCTCGGTCGTTCCGCTTGCCTTGCCCCCCTCCTCTTTTCTCCCCCCCTCTTTTCTGCGCTTGTCCCCTCCCGTGCCTTGGTCTTGTCTGGTGGCGCCCCCCCGGGCTTTCGCGCCCCTCTCCCTCGGCTCTCTCCCGCGCCGTCGCCCTCTCCCGCGCTCCCTCCCCCTCCCCCACTCGGCTCGTTCCGATTGCCTTGCCCCATCCTCTTTCTCTCCCCCCCTCTTTTCTGAGCTTGTCCCCCTCCCGTGCCTTGGTCTTGTCTCGTGGCGCCCCGCCCCGGGCTTTCGCGCCCCTCTCCCTCGGCTCTCTCCCCGCGCCGTCGCCCTCTCCCGGCGCTCCCCTCCCCCTCCCCCCCTAGGCTCGTTCCGCTTGCCTTGCCCCTCCTCTTTTCTCCCCCCCTCTTTTCTGAGCTTGTCCCCTCCCGTGCCTTGGTCTTGTCTCGTGGCGCCCCGCCCGGGCTTTCGCGCCCTCTCCCTCGGCTCTCTCCCGCGCCGTAGCCCTCTCCCCGCGCTCCCCTCCCCCCCTCCCCCTCGGCTAGTTCCGCTTGCCTTGCCCCCCTCCTCTTTTCTCCCCCCCATCTTTTCTGCGCTTGTCCCCTCCCGTGCCTTGGTCTTGTCTCGTGGCGCCCGCCCCCGGGCTTTCGCGCCCTCTCCCTCGGCTCTTCCCCGCGCCGTCGCCCCCATCGCGCTCCCCTCCCCCTCCCCCCCTAGGCTCGTTCCGCTTGCCTTGCCCCCCTACTCTTTTCTCCCCCCCTCTTTTCTGCGCTTGTCCCCTCCCGTGCCTTGGTCTTGTCTCGTGGCGCCCCGCCCCGGGCTTTCGCGCCCCTCTCCCTCGGCTCTCTCCACCGCCGTCGCCCTCTCCCGGCGCTCCCCCCCCCTCCCCCCTCGGCTCGTTCCGCTTGCCTTGCCCCCCTCCTCTTTTCTCCCCCCCTATTTTCTGCGCTTGTCCCCTCCCGTGCCTTGGTCTTGTCTGGTGGCGCCCCGCCCGGGCTTCGCGCCCTCTCCCTCGGCTCTCTCCCCGCGACGTCGCCCTCTCCCCGCGCTCCCCTCCCCCTCCCCCCTCGGTCGTTCCGCTTGCCTTGCCCCCCTCCTCTTTTCTCCCCCCCTCTTTTCTGCGCTTGTCCCCTCCCGTGCCTTGGTCTTGTCTCGTGGCGCCCCGCCCCGGGCTTTCGCGCCCTCTCCCTCGGCTCTCTCCCGCGCCGTCGCCCCCTCCCGGCGCTCCCCTCCCCCTCCCCCCTCGGTCGTTCCGCTTGCCTTGCCCCCCTCCTCTTTTCTCCCCCCCCCTCTTTTCTGCGCTTGTCCACTCAAGTGCCTTGGTCTTGTCTCGTGGCGCCCCCCCCCGGGCTTTCGCGCCCTCTCCCTCGGCTCTCTCCCGCGCCGTCGCCCTCTCCCGGCGCTCCCTCCCCCTCCCCCCTCGGCTCGTTCCGCTTGCCTTGCCCCCCTCCTCTTCTCCCCCCCCATCTTTTCTGCGCTTGTCCCCTCCCGTGCCTTGGTCTTGTCTAGTGGCGCCCGCCCCGGGCTTTCGCGCCTATCCCTCGGCTCTCTCCCGCGCGCCTCCCGGCGCTCCCCCTCCCCTCCCCCTCGGCTCGTTCCGCTGCCTTGCCCCCCTCACTTTTCTCCCCCTCTTTTCTGCGCTTGTCCCCTCCCGTGCCTTGGTCTTGTCTCGTGGCGCCCCCCCGGCTTTCGCGCCCCTCTTCCCTCGGCTCTCTCCCGCGCCGTCGCCTCTCCTGCGCTCTCCCCCCTCCCCCCTCGGTCGTTCCGCTTGCCTTGCCCCCTCCTTTTCTCCCCTCTTTTCTGCGCTTGTCCCCTCACGTGCCTTGGTCTTGTCTCGTGGCGCCCCCCCCGGGCTTTCGCGCCTCTCCCTCGGCTCTCTCCCGCGCGTCGCCCCTCGGCGCTCCCCTCCCCTCCCCCCCTCGGCTAGTCCGCGCTTGCCTTGCCCCTCTTTTCTCCCCCCTCTTTTCTGCGCTTGTCCCCTCCCGTGCCTTGGTCTTGTCTCGTGGCCCCCCCCCGGGCTTTCGGCCCCTCTCCCTCGGCTCTCTCCCCGCGCCGTCGCCCTCCCGCGCTCCCCCCCCCCCCTAGGCTCGTTCCGCTTGCCTTGCCCCCTCCTCTTTTCTCCCCCCTATTTTTCTGCGCTTGTCCCCTCCGTGCCTTGGTCGTGGACGTGGCGAGCCCCTCGGCTCTCCCCCCCCCTCCGCTCCTCTCCGCGCCCCTCCCCCTCACCCCCTCGGTCGTTCCTGCTTGCCCCACTCTCTTGTTCTTTTCTGCGCTTGTCCCCTCCCGTGCCTTGGTCTTGTCTCGTGGCGCCCCCCGGGCTTTCGCGCCTCTCCCTCGGCTCTCTCCCGCGACGTAGCTCCCGCGCGCTCCACTCCCCTCCCCTCGGCTCGTTCCGCTTGCCTTGCCCCCCTCCTCTTTCTCCCCCCTCTTTCTGCGCTTGTCCCTCCCGTGCCTTGGTCTTGTCTAGTGGCGCCCCCCCCCCGGCTTTAGCGCCCCTCTCACTCGGCTCTCTCCCCGCGCCGTCGCCCTCACGCGCCCCTCCCCTCCCCTCGGCTCGTTCCGCTTGCCTTGCCCCCCTCTCTTTCTCCCCCCTCTTTTCTGCGCGTGTCCCCTCCCGTGCCTTGGTCTTGTATCGTGGCGCCCCCCCCACCCGGGCTTTCGAGCCCTCTCTCCTCGGCTCTTCCCGCGCCGTAGCCCCTCCCCGGAGCTCCCCTCCCCCCCCTACCCACTCGGCTCGTTCCGCTTGCCTTGCCCCCCAATCTCTTTTCTCCCCCTCTTTCTGCGATTGTCCCTCCGTGCCTTGGTCTTGTCTCGTGGCGCCCCGCCCGGCTTTCGCGCCCCTCCCTCGGCTCTCCCGCGGACGTAGACAGCGCTCCCCCCCCCTCCCCTCGTTCCGCTTGCCTTGACCTTTTCTCCCCCCCCTCTTTTCTGCGCTTGTCCCGTGCCTTGGCTCTTGTGGCGCCCGCCCGGGATTTCGCTCCCCTCGGCTATCTACACGGCCGCCCCCTCGCGCACCCCCCCTCCCCTCGGCTCGTTCCGATTGCCTTGCCCCCCTCTTTTCCCCCCCCTCTTTCTGCGCTTGTCCCTCCCGTGCCTTGGTCTTGTCTGGTGGCGCCCCGCCCGGGCTTTAGCGCCCTCTCCTCGGCACGCGACGTCTACTCAGAGCTCCCCCCCCCTCCCTCGGCTCGTTCCGTTTGACTTGCCCCCCTCCTATTTCTCCACATTTCTGCTCTTGTCCCCTCCCGTGCCTTTGTTGTCTGTGGCGCCCCCCCCGGGCTTCGCGCCTCTCTCCTCGGCTCTCCCCCGCGCCGTCGCCCTCTCCGGCGCCTCCCTCCCCCCTCCCCTCGGCTCGTTCCGATTGCCTTGCCCCTCATTTTCTCCCCCCCTCTTTTGCGCTTGTCCCCTCCGTGCCTTGGTCTTGTCTCGTGGCGCCCCCGCCCCGGTGCTTTCGCGCCCCTCTACTCGGCTATCTACCCCGATGTCGCCTCTAACGGCGCTCCACTCCCCCCTCCCAACCTCGGGCTAGTTAAGCTTGCATTGCCCACAAACTCTCTTTTTCTCACCCAACTCTTTTGCGATTGTCCACTCCGTGACTTGGTCTTGTCTGTGGAGACCCCGAACCGGGCTTTCGAGCCCTATCCCCTAGGTATCTACCGCGCGTAGCCCCTCTCCCGAGCGCTACCCCCCCTCCCCTCGGCTAGTCGATGCCTTGCCACCTCCTCTTTTCTCCCCCCCCATATTTTCTGCGCTTGTCCCCTACAGGGCTGGTCTTGGTCTCGTGGCGCCCCCCGCCACGGGCTTTAGCGCCCCTTCTCGGCTCTCTCCCGAGCGTCGACATCCCGGCGCTCCATCCCCTCCCCCTAGGCTCGTTCCGCTTGCCTTGCCCCCTCCTCTTTTCTCCCACCTCTTTTCTGCGCTTGTCCCCTCACGTGCCTTGGTCTTGTCTCGTGGCGCCCCCGGGCTTTCGCGCCCCTCTCCTCGGCTCTCCCGCGCCGTCGTCTCCTCGCGCTCCCCTCCCCCCCCTCGGCTAGTTCCGATTGCCTTGCCACCCTACTCTTTTCTCCCCCCCCCCTCTTTTCTGCGCTTGTCCCCTCCCGTGCCTTGGTCTTGTGATCGTGGCGCCCGCCCCCGGGCTTAGCGCCCCTATTAGGCTCTCTCCCCGTCGCTCCCCGCGCTCATCCCCCCCCCTTGACATCTTTTCTCCCCCCTCTTTTCTGCGCTTGTGTGCGCCCCCCCGGCTTTCGAGCCTCTATACTCGGCTATCTCCCCGTCGTAGACCCTCCGGAGCCTCCCCTCCTCGGCTAGTCAGCTTGCCTTGCCCCCTCTCTTTTCTCCCCCCTATTTTTGCGATTGTCACCTCCAGTGCCTTGGTCTTGTCTAGTGGCGCCCCCGGGCTTTCGCGCCCCTCTAACTAGGCTCTCTACCCGCGGCCGTAGACATCCTGGCGCTACTCCCTCCCACCTAGGCTCGTTACGATTGCCTTGCCACTCTCTTTTTCTCCCCCCCTCTTTCTGCGCTTGTACACTAAAGTGCCTTGGTCTTGTCTAGTGGCGCCACAACCGGGCTTTCGAGCCCCCTCTATACTCGGCTCTCTACCCGGCCGTCGCCATCTCCTCGCGCTAAAACCCCCTAACAACTCGGCTCGTTCCGCTTGCCTTGACCCAAATCTATTTCTCCCCCCTATTTTCTGCGCTTGTACCCTCCAGTGACTTGGTCTTGTCTAGTGGAGACCCACGGGATTTCGCGCCTCTCACTAGGCTATCCCCGCGAGTAGTACTATAACGGAGCTAAAATCCCCCTAACCCTAGGCTAGTTAAGATTGATTGACAAATAATATTTTCTCAAAAAATTTTCTGAGATTGAACACTAAAGTGAATTGGTCTTGTATAGTGGAGACACGCCGGGCTTTAGAGCCTCTAACTAGGCTATCTACACGAGCGAGACATACGGAGCTAAAATCCCCCCTAAAAACTAGGCTAGTTAAGATTGAATTGACAAAATATTTTCTCAAAAAATATTTTCTGAGATTGTACACTAAAGTGAATTGGTCTTGTATAGTGGAACGACAGGATTTAGAGCCCTATAACTAGGCTATCTACACGAGACGTAGACATCTAACGGAGCTAAAATCACCCTAAAACCTAGACTAGTTAAGATTGAATTGACAACATAATTTTCTCTTAACAAATATTTTCTGTGATTGTACACTTAAGTGACTTGGTCTTGTATAGTGGAGACCGGATTTAGAGCCCTATACCTAGGCTATCTACGCGACGTAGACATAACTGAGCTAAAATCACCCTAAAAACTAGGCTAGTTAAGATTGAATTGACAAAATAATATTCTCTCAAAAAATATTTTCTGAGATTGTACACTAAAGTGAATTGGTTTTGTATAGTGGAGACACGAAACGGGATTTAGAGCCCCTATAACTAGGCTATCTACACGAGACGTAGACATACAGAGCTAAACACCCTAAAAAGGCTAGTTAAGATTGAATTGACAAAATAATATTCTCTCAAAAAATATTTTCTGAGATTGTACACTAAAGTGAATTGGTCTTGTATAGTGGAGACATAAAACGAGATTTAGAGCCTCTATAACTAGGCTATCTACACGAGACGTAGACTTAACTGAGCTAAAATCACCCTAAAAACTAGGCTAGTTAAGATTGAATTGATAAAATAATATTCTCTCAAAAAATATTTTCTGAGATTGTACACTAAAGTGAATTGGTCTTGTATAGTGGAGACATTAAACGGGATTTAGAGCCCCTATAACTAGGCTATCTACACGAAGTATAGACATATAATAGAGCTAAAATCCCCCTAAAAACTAGGCTAGTTAAGATTGAATTGACAAAATAATATTTTCTCAAAAAATATTTTCTGAGATTGTACACTAAAGTGAATTGGTCTTGTATTGTGGAGACACGAAACAGGGTTTAGAGCCCCTATAACTAAGGTATCTACACGAGACGTAGACATATAACGGAGCTAAAATCACCCTAAAAACTAGGCTAGTTAAGATTGAATTGACAAAATAATATTTTCTCAAAAAATATTTTCTGAGATTGTACACTAAAGTGAATTGGTCTTGTATAGTGGAGACACGAAACAGGATTTAGAGCCCCTATAACTAGGCTATCTACACGAGGAGTAGATATATATCGCAGCGAAAACTCACCTAAAACCTAGGCTAGTTAAGTTTGAATTGACAAAAAATTTTTCTCTCAAAATATATTTTCTGAGATTGTACACTAAAGTGAATGGTCTTGTATAGTGGAGACACGAAACGGGATTTAGAGCCCCTATAACTAGGCTATCTACACGAGACGTAGACATATAATAGAGCTAAAATACCCCTAAAAACTAGGCTAGTTAAGATTGAATTGACAAAATAATATTTTCTCAAAAAATATTTTCTGAGATTGTACACTAAAGTGAATTGGTTTTGTATAGTGGAGACACGAAACGGGATTTAGAGCCCCTATAACTAGGCTATCTACACGAGACGTAGACAAATAACGGAGCTAAAATCCCCCTAAAAACTAGGCTAGTTAAGATTGAATTGACAAAATAATATTTTCTCAAAAAATATTTTCTGAGATTGTACACTAAAGTGAATTGGTCTTGTATAGTGGAGACACGAAACAGGATTTAGAGCCTCTATAACTAGGCTATCTACACGAGCCGTAGACATATAACAGAGCTAAAATCACCCTAAAAACTAGGCTAGTTAAGATTGAATTGACAAAATAATATTTTCTCAAAAAATATTTTCTGAGATTGTACACTAAAGTGAATTGGTCTTGTATAGTGGAGACACGAAACGGAATTTAGAGCCTCTATAACTAGGCTATCTACACGAGACGTAGACAAATAACGGAGCTAAAATCACCCTAAAAACTAGGCTAGTTAAGATTGAATTGACAAAATAATATTTTCTCAAAAAAATATTTTCTGAGATTGTACACTAAAGTGAATTGGTCTTGTATAGTGGAGACATGAAACAGGATTTAGAGCCTCTATAACTAGGCTATCTACACGAGACGTAGACATATAACGGAGCTAAAATCACCCTAAAAACTAGGCTAGTTAAGATTGAATTGACAAAATAATATTTTCTCAAAAAATATTTTCTGAGATTGTACACTAAAGTGAATTGGTCTTGTATAGTGGAGACACATACTGGGAATTTAGAGCCTCTATAACTAGGCTATCTACACGAGACGTAGACAAATAACGGAGCTAAAATCACCCTAAAAACTAGGCTAGTTAAGATGGAATTGACAAAATAATATTTTCTCAAAAAATATTTTCTGAGATTGTACACTAAAGTGAATTGGTCTTGTATAGTGGAGACATAAAACGGGATTTAGAGCCCCTATAACTAGGCTATCTACACGAGATGTAGACATATAATAGAGCTAAAATCCCCCTAAAAACTAGGCTAGTTAAGATTGAATTGACAAAATATTTTCTCAAAAAATATTTTCTGAGATTGTACACTAAAGTGAATTGGTCTTGTATAGTGGAGACACGAAACAGGATTTAGAGCCTCTATAACTAGGCTATCTACACGAGACGTAGACAAATAACGGAGCTAAAATCACCCTAAAAACTAGGCTAGTTAAGATTGAATTGACAAAATAATATTTTCTCAAAAAATATTTTCTGAGATTGTACACTAAAGTGAATTGGTCTTGTATAGTGGAGACACGAAACAGGATTTAGAGCCCCTATAACTAGGCTATCTACACGAAGTGTAGACATATAACGGAGCTAAAATCACCCTAAAAACTAGGCTAGTTAAGATTGAATTGACAAAATAATATTTTCTCAAAAAATATTTTCTGAGATTGTACACTAAAGTGAATTGGTCTTGTATAGTGGAGACACGAAACAGGATTTAGAGCCTCTATAACTAGGCTATCTACACGAGAGGTAGACAAATAACGGAGCTAAAATCACCCTAAAAACTAGGCTAGTTAAGATTGAATTGACAAAATAATATTTTCTCAAAAAATATTTTCTGAGATTGTACACTAAAGTGAATTGGTCTTGTATAGTGGAGACACGAAACAGGATTTAGAGCCCCTATAACTAGGCTATCTACACGAGATGTAGACAAATAACAGAGCTAAAACCCCCCTAAAAACTAGGCTAGTTAAGATTGAATTGACAAAATAATATTTTCTCAAAAAATATTTTCTGAGATTGTACACTAAAGTGAATTGGTCTTGTATAGTGGAGACACGAAACAGGATTTAGAGCCTCTATAACTAGGCTATCTACACGAGACGTAGACAAATAACGGAGCTAAAATCCCCCTAAAAACTAGGCTAGTTAAGATTGAATTGACAAAATAATATTTTCTCAAAAATATTTTCTGAGATTGTACACTAAAGTGAATTGGTCTTGTATAGTGGAGACACAAAAGGGAATTTAGAGCCTCTATAACTAGGCTATCTACACGAGACGTAGACAAATAACGGAGCTAAAATCACCCTAAAAACTAGGCTAGTTAAGATTGAATTGACAAAATAATATTTTCTCAAAAAATATTTTCTGAGATTGTACACTAAAGTGAATTGGTCTTGTATAGTGGAGACATAAAACGGGATTTAGAGCCCCTATAACTAGGCTATCTACACGAGACGTAGACATATAACGGAGCTAAAATCCCCCTAAAAACTAGGCTAGTTAAGATTGAATTGACAAAATAATATTTTCTCAAAAAATATTTTCTGAGATTGTACACTAAAGTGAATTGGTCTTGTATAGTGGAGACACGAAACAGGATTTAGAGCCTCTATAACTAGGCTATCTACACGAGACGTAGACAAATAACAGAGCTAAAATCCCCCTAAAAACTAGGCTAGTTAAGATTGAATTGACAAAATAATATTTCTCAAAAAATATTTTCTGAGATTGTACACTAAAGTGAATTGGTCTTGTATAGTGGAGACACAACACAGGATTTAGAGCCTCTATAACTAGGCTATCTACACGAGACGTAGACAAATAACGGAGCTAAAATCACCCTAAAAACTAGGCTAGTTAAGATTGAATTGACAAAATAATATTCTCTCAAAAAATATTTTCTGAGATTGTACACTAAAGTGAATTGGTCTTGTATAGTGGAGACATATAACGGGATTTAGAGCCCCTATAACTAGGCTATCTACACGAGACGTAGACATATAACGGAGCTAAAATCACCCTAAAAACTAGGCTAGTTAAGATTGAATTGACAAAATAATATTTTCTCAAAAAATATTTTCTGAGATTGTACACTAAAGTGAATTGGTCTTGTATAGTGGAGACACGAAACAGGATTTAGAGCCCCTATAACTAGGCTATCTACACGAGACGTAGACAAAAAACGGAGCTAAAAATCCCCCTTAAAACTTGGCTAGTTAAGATTGAATTGACAAAATAATATTTTCTCAAAAAATATTTTCTGAGATTGTACACTAAAGTGAATTGGTCTTGTATAGTGGAGACACGAAACGGGATTTAGAGCCCCTATAACTAGGCTATCTACACGAGATGTAGACAAATAACGGAGCTAAAATCACCCTAAAAACTAGGCTAGTTAAGATTGAATTGACAAAATAATATTTTCTCAAAAAATATTTTCTGAGATTGTACACTAAAGTGAATTGGTCTTGTATAGTGGAGACACGAAACAGGATTTAGAGCCCCTATAACTAGGCTATCTACATGAGACGTAGACAAATAACAGAGCTAAAATCACCCCTAAAAACTACGCTAGTTAAGATTGAATTGACAAAATAATATTTTCTCAAAAAATATTTTCTGAGATTGTACACTAAAGTGAATTGGTATTGTATAGTGGAGACACAAAAGGAAATTTAGAGCCTCTATAACTAGGCTATCTACACGAGACGTAGACAAATAACGGAGCTAAAATCACCCTAAAAACTAGGCTAGTTAAGATTGAATTGACAAAATAATATTTTCTCAAAAAATATTTTCTGAGATTGTACACTAAAGTGAATTGGTCTTGTATAGTGGAGACACAAAACGGGATTTAGAGCCCCTATAACTAGGCTATCTACACGAGATGTAGACATATAATAGAGCTAAAATCCCCCTAAAAACTAGGCTAGTTAAGATTGAATTGACAAAATAATATTTTCTCAAAAAATATTTTCTGAGATTGTACACTAAAGTGAATTGGTCTTGTATAGTGGAGACACGAAACAGGATTTAGAGCCTCTATAACTAGGCTATCTACATGAGACGTAGACAAATAACGGAGCTAAAATCACCCTAAAAACTAGGCTAGTTAAGATTGAATTGACAAAATAATATTTTCTCAAAAAATATTTTCTGAGATTGTACACTAAAGTGAATTGGTCTTGTATAGTGGAGACACAAAAGGGAATTTAGAGCCTCTATAACTAGGCTATCTACACGAGACGTAGACAAATAACGGAGCTAAAATCACCCTAAAAACTAGGCTAGTTAAGATTGAATTGACAAAAAAAATATTTTCTCAAAAAATATTTTCTGAGATTGTACACTAAAGTGAATTGGTCTTGTATAGTGGAGACACGAAACAGGATTTAGAGCCTCTATAACTAGGCTATCTACACGAGACGTAGACAAATAACGGAGCTAAAATCACCCTAAAAACTAGGCTAGTTAAGATTGAATTGACAAAATAATATTTTCTCAAAAAATATTTTCTGAGATTGTACACTAAAGTGAATTGGTCTTGTATAGTGGAGACACAAAAGGGATTTAGAGCCTCTATAACTAGGCTATCTACACGAGACGTAGACAAATAACGGAGCTAAAATCACCCTAAAAACTAGGCTAGTTAAGATTGAATTGACAAAATAATATTTTCTCAAAAAATATTTTCTGAGATTGTACACTAAAGTGAATTGGTCTTGTATAGTGGAGACACAAAACGGGATTTAGAGCCCCTATAACTAGGCTATCTACACGAGATGTAGACATATAACGGAGCTAAAATCCCCTAAAAACTAGGCTAGTTAAGATTGAATTGACAAAATAATATTTTCTCAAAAAATATTTTCTGAGATTGTACACTAAAGTGAATTGGTCTTGTATAGTGGAGACACGAAACAGGATTTAGAGCCTCTATAACTAGGCTATCTACACGAGACGTAGACAAATAACGGAGCTAAAATCACCCTAAAAACTAGGCTAGTTAAGATTGAATTGACAAAATAATATTTTCTCAAAAAATATTTTCTGAGATTGTACACTAAAGTGAATTGGTCTTGTATAGTGGAGACACGAAACAGGATTTAGAGCCCCTATAACTAGGCTATCTACACGAGATGTAGACATATAACAGAGCTAAAATCCCCCTAAAAACTAGGCTAGTTAAGATTGAATTGACAAAATAATATTTTCTCAAAAAATATTTTCTGAGATTGTACACTAAAGTGAATTGGTCTTGTATAGTGGAGACACGAAACAGGATTTAGAGCCTCTATAACTAGGCTATCTACACGAGACGTAGACAAATAACGGAGCTAAAATCACCCTAAAAACTAGGCTAGTTAAGATTGAATTGACAAAATAATATTTTCTCAAAAAATATTTTCTGAGATTGTACACTAAAGTGAATTGGTCTTGTATAGTGGAGACACGAAACAGGATTTAGAGCCCCTATAACTAGGCTATCTACACGAGATGTAGACATATAACGGAGCTAAAAATCACCCTAAAAACTAGGCTAGTTAAGATTGAATTGACAAAATAATATTTTCTCAAAAATATTTTCTGAGATTGTACACTAAAGTGAATTGGTCTTGTATAGTGGAGACACGAAACAGGATTTAGAGCCTCTATAACTAGGCTATCTACACGAGACGTAGACAAATAACGGAGCTAAAATCCCCCTAAAAACTAGGCTAGTTAAGATTGAATTGACAAAATAATATTTTCTCAAAAAATATTTTCTGAGATTGTACACTAAAGTGAATTGGTCTTGTATAGTGGAGACACAAAAGGGAATTTAGAGCCTCTATAACTAGGCTATCTACACGAGACGTAGACAAATAACGGAGCTAAAATCACCCTAAAAACTAGGCTAGTTAAGATTGAATTGACAAAATAATATTTTCTCAAAAAATATTTTCTGAGATTGTACACTAAAGTGAATTGGTCTTGTATAGTGGAGACATAAAACGGGATTTAGAGCCCCTATAACTAGGCTATCTACACGAGATGTAGACATATAACGGAGCTAAAATCCCCCTAAAAACTAGGCTAGTTAAGATTGAATTGACAAAATAATATTTTCTCAAAAAATATTTTCTGAGATTGTACACTAAAGTGAATTGGTCTTGTATAGTGGAGACACGAAACAGGATTTAGAGCCTCTATAACTAGGCTATCTACACGAGACGTAGACAAATAACGGAGCTAAAATCCCCCTAAAAACTAGGCTAGTTAAGATTGAATTGACAAAATAATATTTTCTCAAAAAATATTTTCTGAGATTGTACACTAAAGTGAATTGGTCTTGTATAGTGGAGACACAACACAGGATTTAGAGCCTCTATAACTAGGCTATCTACACGAGACGTAGACAAATAACGGAGCTAAAATCACCCTAAAAACTAGGCTAGTTAAGATTGAATTGACAAAATAATATTTTCTCAAAAAATATTTTCTGAGATTGTACACTAAAGTGAATTGGTCTTGTATAGTGGAGACATAAAACGGGATTTAGAGCCCCTATAACTAGGCTATCTACACGAGATGTAGACATATAATAGAGCTAAAATCCCCCTAAAAACTAGGCTAGTTAAGATTGAATTGACAAAATAATATTTTCTCAAAAAATATTTTCTGAGATTGTACACTAAAGTGAATTGGTCTTGTATAGTGGAGACACGAAACAGGATTTAGAGCCTCTATAACTAGGCTATCTACATGAGACGTAGACATATAACGGAGCTAAAATCACCCTAAAAACTAGGCTAAGATTGAATTGACAAAATAATATTTTCTCAAAAAAATTTCTGAGATTGTACACTAAAGTGAATTGGTCTTGTATAGTGGAGACACGAAAGGGATTTAGAGCCTCTATAACTAGGCTATCTACACGAGACGTAGACAAATAACGGAGCTAAAATCACCCTAAAAACTAGGCTAGTTAAGATTGAATTGACAAAATAATATTTTCTCAAAAAATATTTTCTGAGATTGTACACTAAAGTGAATTGGTCTTGTATAGTGGAGACACGAAACAGGATTTAGAGCCCCTATAACTAGGCTATCTACACGAGACGTAGACATATAACGGAGCTAAAATCACCCTAAAAACTAGGCTAGTTAAGATTGAATTGACAAAATAATATTTTCTCAAAAAATATTTTCTGAGATTGTACACTAAAGTGAATTGGTCTTGTATAGTGGAGACACGAAACAGGATTTAGAGCCCCTATAACTAGGCTATCTACACGAGACGTAGACATATAACGGAGCTAAAATCACCCTAAAAACTAGGCTAGTTAAGATTGAATTGACAAAATAATATTTTCTCAAAAAATATTTTCTGAGATTGTACACTAAAGTGAATTGGTCTTGTATAGTGGAGACACGAAACGGGATTTAGAGCCTCTATAACTAGGCTATCTACACGAGACGTAGACATATAACGGAGCTAAAATCACCCTAAAAACTAGGCTAGTTAAGATTGAATTGACAAAATAATATTTTCTCAAAAATATTTTCTGAGATTGTACACTAAAGTGAATTGGTCTTGTATAGTGGAGACACGAAACAGGGATTTAGAGCCCCTATAACTAGGCTATCTACACGAGACGTAGACATATAACGGAGCTAAAATCACCCTAAAAACTAGGCTAGTTAAGATTGAATTGACAAAATAATATTTTCTCAAAAAATATTTTCTGAGATTGTACACTAAAGTGAATTGGTCTTGTATAGTGGAGACACGAAACAGGATTTAGAGCCCCTATAACTAGGCTATCTACACGAGACGTAGACATATAACGGAGCTAAAATCCCCCTAAAAACTAGGCTAGTTAAGATTGAATTGACAAAATAATATTTTCTCAAAAAAAATCTGATATTGTACACTAAAGTGAATTGGTCTTGTATAGTGGAGACACGAAACAGGATTTAGAGCCTCTATAACTAGGCTATCTACACGAGACGTAGACAAATAACGGAGCTAAAATCACCCTAAAAACTAGGTTGTTAAGATTGAATTGACAAAATAATATTCTCTCAAAAAATATTTTCTGAGATTGTACACTAAAGTGAATTGGTCTTGTATAGTGGAGACACGAAACGGGATTTAGAGCCCCTATAACTAGGCTATCTACACGAGACGTAGACATATAACGGAGCTAAAATCACCCTAAAAACTAGGCTAGTTAAGATTGAATTGACAAATAATATATTTTCTCAAAAATATTTTCTGAGATTGTACACTAAAGTGAATTGGTCTTGTATAGTGGAGACACGAAACAGGATTTAGCCCCTATAACTAGGCTATCTACACGAGACGTAGACATATAACGGAGCTAAAATCCCCCTAAAAACTAGGCTAGTTAAGATTGAATTGACAAAATAATATTTTCTCAAAAAAATTTTCTGAGATTGTACACTAAAGTGAATTGGTCTTGTATAGTGGAGACACAACACAGGATTTAGAGCCTCTATAACTAGGCTATCTACACGAGACGTAGACAAATAACGGAGCTAAAATCACCCTAAAAACTAGGCTAGTTAAGATTGAATTGACAAAATAATATTTTCTCAAAAAATATTTTCTGAGATTGTACACTAAAGTGAATTGGTCTTGTATAGTGGAGACACGAAACGTGATTTAGAGCCCCTATAACTAGGCTATCTACACGAGACGTAGACATATAACGGAGCTAAAATCACCCCAAAAACTAGGCTAGTTAAGATTGAATTGACAAAATAATATTTTCTCAAAAAATATTTTCTGAGATTGTACACTAAAGTGAATTGGTCTTGTATAGTGGAGACATAAAACGGGATTTAGAGCCCCTATAACTAGGCTATCTACACGAGATGTAGACATATAACGGAGCTAAAATCACCCTAAAAACTAGGCTAGTTAAGATTGAATTGACAAAATAATATTTTCTCAAAAAATATTTTCTGAGATTGTACACTAAAGTGAATTGGTCTTGTATAGTGGAGACACGAAACAGGATTTAGAGCCCCTATAACTAGGCTATCTACACGAGATGTAGACATATAACGGAGCTAAAATCACCCTAAAAACTAGGCTAGTTAAGATTGAATTGACAAAATAATATTTTCTCAAAAAATATTTTCTGAGATTGTACACTAAAGTGAATTGGTCTTGTATAGTGGAGACACGAAACAGGATTTAGAGCCCCTATAACTAGGCTATCTACACGAGACGTAGACAAATAACGGAGCTAAAATCACCCTAAAAACTAGGCTAGTTAAGATTGAATTGACAAAATAATATTTTCTCAAAAATATTTTCTGAGATTGTACACTAAAGTGAATTGGTCTTGTATAGTGGAGACACGAAACAGGATTTAGAGCCCCTATAACTAGGCTATCTACACGAGCGTAGACATATAACGGAGCTAAAATCACCCTAAAAACTAGGCTAGTTAAGATTGAATTGACAAAATAATATTTTCTCTAAAAATATTTTCTGAGATTGTACACTAAAGTGAATTGGTCTTGTATAGTGGAGACACGAAACAGGATTTAGAGCCTCTATAACTAGGCTATCTACACGAGACGTAGACATATAATAGAGCTAAAATCACCCTAAAAACTAGGCTAAGATTGAATTGACAAAATAATATTCTCTCTTTAAAATATTTTCTGAGATTGTACACTAAGGTGAATTGGTCTTGTATAGTGTAGACACGAAACAGGATTTAGAGCCTCACTAAAGTGAATTGGTCTTGTATTTAAATGTAAAACTTGCAAACTAAACAAACCAAAATTGGGACAAGGACAATATAAAGTCAAATTAAATTATCAAAATCGCTATGTGGAAACAACGCTTACTAAAATGAAAATTATTAAATAAATAAAATAAAATAAAAGAACACAATCCACCACATAGGGTGTACATTACTACATGAGCAAGTTAATCTGTTTCCCAAGCAAACTAATCGCACATATAACAACGCACTATCGTCACGTTAAAGGAAGTACAGTAGTCAAGTTTGGGAAGTCCGGGACGTTCTGGCAAATTTTACTAAACTCTGCATGAATAAAGAAACTACATGTTAAATGTCAAAATATTATTTAAAATCAAATTTGCAACATGACAAGACATTAACAATAGTACAAAATACAAATATTGATAAGATATCTATACTATTACAAAATAATATATAAAATACAGTACAGCACTCACTAACGATAGTGCTATCGGGTAGGTACTGTAAGCATAGCATGCCTCAAGTGACCCCTATCAATAACTACCCTACAAATAACCTACATTTATAGCACAAATAAACTAAGGAAATCGCAAAAGTAAGCAATTGATACTATCGACAATGAATACATATAATATAAAGACAAATAATTGCAAAATATGAAGTAACAACAGATTTAAACAAAGAGTACTCTTTTAACAAGAACAATAAATTAAAAAATCATCAATATTAATATTAATAATAGAAAAAGATAAACAATAAATACAGACAAAAAGTAAGCAGAGGTTATACAAGAAACTTCAAGTTAAAAATGCTTGATTAAAATTATTGATGTCAAATTTTAGAATACAGTCACAATAATTGACCCTAAAAAGATTAAATTTATGGAACAATTTACTTGCCTCAAAACCTCTGTCCACTAAGAGTCTGTATAGTAACCTAGCTCTAGCCCAAAAGTCATCTACTTTAGTGCAGATTTTACAAAATCTTATTCATTGGGAATACAAACAATTATAAGTTATTTTACTATCGATATTACTACTAGGGAAAGGAAAGTTTATTACGTTAAAATTAAAATCATCAACTTTGTGATATACTGTAAGTATGCACTGTTCATTAACAATCTCTATATTTATATCAAGAAAATTTTCAACTTTATAATTTACGTTACATTGTGAGGGGAATAGAATTAGGGTAAATAAGTTTAGCAACTTGATTAAAATTTAACATATTGCAAACAAGAATATCATCAATATATTATCTACTATTATTACTTAACAGTTTAGCAAGTGCTAATTTTTCTGGAATTTTATTTTTCTTGCTACTGTCAACTAAGTCTTGTATATATTTAAATTCTAAAGCAAGCAATAATAAGTCTGCAATTAAAGGGCTAGCATTTCCACCCATAGGAATTCCTAATATTTGTTTGAAAATGTACGGCCCGAATCTAACATAAGTATTGAAAAGGAGGAATTTAAGGGCATCTTTAAGTTTAGTTCTATCAAAATATACAGAACTAGTGGGAGTAGAGCTAAGTGATGCATTATTAAAATATGTATAATCATTTATGAAATAATTACCATTCCTAACGAACCTGTCAAAGTGCAAATCTATAATAAAGCAAAGCTCTGAATATACTAAATCTAACGGCAAATTGGTATACAAAGTTGAAAAGTAGAAGCTATGTACCGAGGTAACTTTCGGCATGGTATTTATTTTATCAATAACTTCTAACGAATTGTCAACACTCCAATAATAGTTAATGCCAGTTCTTCTCATGATGGTATTACAATATCTTTTATGAGTACTGTTAATGTATTTTAAGCAATTTACGACTTGTTCTGATAGAGTTTTAGTGGTAGCAAATTTTGCTCCGGCAATAAAGCGATATTTATAAGGTCTTTTATGAAATTTAGGTAACATGTATAATTTTGCAATGCACTTGTTCTTATCAGAAAGTTTAATATCAAATATTATATTTTTCTTGGTATGTTCATCGATTAAGTTATCAATATTCAGATTATTTTGAATTTCATAAACAGAATTACCGCAAATATTTTTACGTAATATGTTACCCTTAATACCTAATTCTTTTTTCATGTTTTCAAGATAAAATTTCTTACATGTGAAGCTATAATTATTGCTGGCTTTATCTACTGTAGTGATTACAAAATGTTTATGTAAATTTATTAAATCAGCTTTAAGCTTATTATAATTATAGTCTATAAAATCTGAAAGATTAAATTCATTTTTAAGCGAGAAAATTTTATTTCTAATTAACTTAATTAATAATTTAGACCATGCTTCTAGTTCTCTCGCATTGCAGCACGCAATTTTTAACAATTTATCTTTTAATTTATTGACTGAAAAAACAATATCTTTTAAAATTATGTCCCATGTTACTTTATTACTCCCTATTCTAAATTTAAACCCTTTACGACATAGCTCCGCTAATTTGTCGTTTGCAAAATGTTTAACTAGTTCTACATCACCTGTTAATATGTGACATATCGGACAATAAATGAACTTTGCTAGCGCATCACGTCTGCTAGCTGGCATATCCATGACTCTTTCACACACGCATTTATTATTATTGAAAATATCATTATCTGAAAGATTTCCTAAAACTTTATTATAATTACAAATAATAGACCCAACAGGTCGTTCATATGAATACACTATTAATGGTTTGAAATCTTTACAATCATCTGGTAACATGGACTTAACTTTCTTTGAATTAATAAGACTGTTAACATTAATTTTGTCTAAAATTTTAGAGGAATAATTTAAAGTGGACATGACTTTATCTTTAATACGGTTATCTTTGGATTTCTTAGAATTAGCTCTAATATATCCCATAAAAGCAAAGACTATATTCTTAAATTTATTTGTGAAATTATGTTTATTGTTTAGAATATTTTCTATAAAAGGAGCAAAACTTTTCTTTTGTAGACCTTTCAATGAATCTTTTAATTTTTTAATTCCGAAATTTCGATATAATGAATATAAATTATTAACAATAATTTTAATATCAGACCTGTTTTTCTTTTTATTAAATGTATTTAGTCTTCTATTACCGTGTCTACCTGGTCTTCTGTTTAAAACAGGGAAGTTAAAATATGGGTTATTAAAATAGTTTTTTAATAAATCTTTATACAAAATGTTGCCTACATTTTTTATTTGATTGTTAAGTCCAAATGGATAGATGGTCATTAATTTTCCAATCCAATAATTTTCTCTATCTAAAACATTTTGATTACTTTGAACAATTTCTATAATTTTGTATTTACAATCAAATATAGTGGAGACACGAAACAGGATTTAGAGCCTCTATAACTAGGCTATCTACGTAGGCTATCTACGTAGACAAATAACAGAGCTAAAAAAAAACTAAAAACTAGGCTAGTTAAGATTGAATTGACAAAATAATATTTTCTCAAAAAATATTTTCTGAGATTGTACTCTAAAGTGAATTGGTCTTGTATAGTGGAGACACAAAAGGGAATTTAGAGCCTCTATAACTAGGCTATCTACACGAGACGTAGACAAATAACGGAGCTAAAATCACCCTAAAAACTAGGCTAGTTAAGATTGAATTGACAAAATAATATTTTCTCAAAAAATATTTTCTGAGATTGTACACTAAAGTGAATTGGTCTTGTATAGTGGAGACACGAAACAGGATTTAGAGCCTCTATAACTAGGCTATCTACACGAGACGTAGACATATAACAGAGCTAAAATCACCCTAAAAACTAGGCTAGTTAAGATTGAATTGACAAAATAATATTTTTTCAAAAAATATTTTCTGAGATTGTACACTAAAGTGAATTGGTCTTGTATAGTGGAGACACGAAACAGGATTTAGAGCCTCTATAACTAGGCTATCTACACGAGACGTAGACAAATAACGGAGCTAAAATCACCCTAAAAACTAGGCTAGTTAAGATGAATTGACAAAATAATATTTTCTCAAAAAATATTTTCTGAGATTGTACACTAAAGTGAATTGGTCTTGTATAGTGGAGACACGAAACAGGATTTAGAGCCTCTATAACTAGGCTATCTACACGAGCCGTAGACAAATAACGGAGCTAAAATCACCCTAAAAACTAGGCTAGTTAAGATTGAATTGACAAAATAATATTTTCTCAAAAAATATTTTCTGAGATTGTACACTAAAGTGAATTGGTCTTGTATAGTGGAGACACGAAACAGGATTTAGAGCCTCTATAACTAGGCTATCTACACGAGACGTAGACAAATAACGGAGCTAAAATCACCCTAAAAACTAGGCTAGTTAAGATTGAATTGACAAAATAATATTTTCTCAAAAAATATTTTCTGAGATTGTACACTAAAGTGAATTGGTCTTGTATAGTGGAGACACGAAACAGGATTTAGAGCCTCTATAACTAGGCTATCTACACGAGAGGTAGACAAATAACGGAGCTAAAATCACCCTAAAAACTAGGCTAGTTAAGATTGAATTGACAAAATAATATTTTCTCAAAAAATATTTTCTGAGATTGTACACTAAAGTGAATTGGTCTTGTATAGTGGAGACACGAAACAGGATTTAGAGCCCCTATAACTAGGCTATCTACACGAGCCGTAGACATATAACGGAGCTAAAATCACCCTAAAAACTAGGCTAGTTAAGATTGAATTGACAAAATAATATTTTCTCAAAAAATATTTTCTGAGATTGTACACTAAAGTGAATTGGTCTTGTATAGTGGAGACACGAAACAGGATTTAGAGCCCCTATAACTAGGCTATCTACACGAGCCGTAGACATATAACAGAGCTAAAATCACCCTAAAAACTAGGCTAGTTAAGATTGAATTGACAAAATAATATTTTCTCAAAAAATATTTTCTGAGATTGTACACTAAAGTGAATTGGTCTTGTATAGTGGAGACACGAAACGGGATTTAGAGCCCCTATAACTAGGCTATCTACATGAGACGTAGACAAATAACAGAGCTAAAACCCCCCTAAAAACTAGGCTAGTTAAGATTGAATTGACAACAAAATATTTTCTCAAAAAATATTTTCTGAGATTGTACACTAAAGTGAATTGGTCTTGTATAGTGGAGACACAAAAGGGTATTTAGAGCCTCTATAACTAGGCTATCTACACGAGACGTAGACATATAACGGAGCTAAAATCACCCTAAAAACTAGGCTAGTTAAGATTGAATTGACAAAATAATATTTTCTCAAAAAATATTTTCTGAGATTGTACACTAAAGTGAATTGGTCTTGTATAGTGGAGACATAAAACGGGATTTAGAGACCCTATAACTAAGAGCTAAAATCCCCCTAAAAACTAGGCTAGTTAAGATTGAATTGACAAAATAATATTTTCTCAAAAAATATTTTCTGAGATTGTACACTAAAGTGAATTGGTCTTGTATAGTGGAGACACGAAACAGGATTTAGAGCCTCTATAACTAGGCTATCTACACGAGACGTAGACAAATAACGGAGCTAAAATCACCCTAAAAACTAGGCTAGTTAAGATTGAATTGACAAAATAATATTTTCTCAAAAAATATTTTCTGAGATTGTACACTAAAGTGAATTGGTCTGTGAATACAAGACCAATTGGTCTTGTGAATACAAGACCAATTCACTTTAGTGTACAATCTCAGAATTTTTTTTTGAGAAAATATTATTTTGTCAATTCAATCTTAGCCTAGTTTTTAGGGTGATTTTAGCTCCATTATATGTCTTCGTCTCATATAGATAGCCTAGTTATAGAGGCTCTAAATCCTGTTTCGTGTCTCCACTATACAAGACCAATTCACTTTAGTGTACAATCTCAGAAAATATTTTTAGAGAAAATATTATTTTGTCAATTCAATCTTAACTAGCCTAGTTTTTAGGGGGATTTTAGCTCCGTTATATGTCTACGGCTCGTGTAGATAGCCTAGTTTTAGGGGCTCTAAACCCTGTTTCGTGTCTCCACTATACAAGTGGAGACACGAAACAGGGTTTAGAGCCCCTATAACTAGGCTATCTACACGAGCCGTAGACATATAACGGAGCTAAAATCCCCCTAAAAACTAGGCTAGTTAAGATTGAATTGACAAAATAATATTTTCTCAAAAAATATTTTCTGAGATTGTACACTAAAGTGAATTGGTCTTGTATAGTGGAGACACGAAACAGGATTTAGAGCCTCTATAACTAGGCTATCTATACGAGAGGTAGACAAATAACGGAGCTAAAATCACCCTAAAAACTAGGCTTGTTAAGATTGAATTGACAAAATAATATTTTCTCAAAAAAAAAATTCTGAGATTGTACACTAAAGTGAATTGGTCTTGTATAGTGGAGACACAAAAGGGAATTTAGAGCCTCTATAACTAGGCTATCTACACGAGACGTAGACAAATAACGGAGCTAAAATCACCCTAAAAACTAGGCTAGTTAAGATTGAATTGACAAAATAATATTTTCTCAAAAAATATTTTCTGAGATTGTACACTAAAGTGAATTGGTCTTGTATAGTGGAGACATAAAACGGGATTTAGAGCCCCTATAACTAGGCTATCTACACGAGATGTAGACATATAACGGAGCTAAAATCACCCTAAAAACTAGGCTAGTTAAGATTGAATTGACAAAATAATATTTTCTCAAAAAATATTTTCTGAGATTGTACACTAAAGTGAATTGGTCTTGTATAGTGGAGACACGAAACAGGATTTAGAGCCCCTATAACTAGGCTATCTACACGAGCCGTAGACAAATAACGGAGCTAAAATCCCCTAAAAACTAGGCTAGTTAAGATTGAATTGACAAAATAATATTCTCTCTAAAAATATTTTCTGAGATTGTACACTAAAGTGAATTGGTCTTGTATAGTGGAGACACGAAACAGGATTTAGAGCCTCTATAACTAGGCTATCTATATGAGACGTAGACATATAACGGAGCTAAAATCCCCCTAAAAACTAGGCTAGTTAAGATTGAATTGACAAAATAATATTTTCTGAGATTGTACACTAAAGTGAATTGGTCTTGTATAGTGGAGACACGAAACGGGATTTAGAGCCCCTATAACTAGGCTATCTACACGAGATGTAGACATATAACGGAGCTAAAATCACCCCAAAAACTAGGCTAGTTAAGATTGAATTGACAAAATAATATTTTCTCAAAAATATTTTCTGAGATTGTACACTAAAGTGAATTGGTCTTGTATAGTGGAGACATAACACGGGATTTAGAGCCCCTATAACTAGGCTATCTACACGAGATGTAGACATATAATAGAGCTAAAATCCCCCTAAAAACTAGGCTAGTTAAGATTGAATTGACAAAATAATATTTTCTCAAAAAATATTTTCTGAGATTGTACACTAAAGTGAATTGGTCTTGTATAGTGGAGACACGAAACAGGATTTAGAGCCTAGGATTTAGAGCCTAGAACTAGGCTATCTCCACAAGACGTAGACAAATAACGGAGCTAAAATCACCCTAAAAACTAGGCTAGTTAAGATTGAATTGACAAAATAATATTTTCTCAAAAAAATATGTTCTGAGATTGTATACTAAAGTGAATTGGTCTTGTATAGTGGAGACACGAAACAGGATTTAGAGCCTCTATAACTAGGCTATCTACACGAGACGTAGACAAATAACGGAGCTAAAATCACCCTAAAAACTAGGCTAGTTAAGATTGAATTGACAAAATAATATTTTCTCAAAAATATTTTCTGAGATTGTACACTAAAGTGAATTGGTCTTGTATAGTGGAGACACGAAACAGGGTTTAGAGCCCCTATAACTAGGCTATCTACACGAGCCGTAGACATATAACGGAGCTAAAATCCCCCTAAAAACTAGGCTAGTTAAGATTGAATTGACAAAATAATATTTTCTCTAAAAATATTTTCTGAGATTGTACACTAAAGTGAATTGGTCTTGTATAGTGGAGACACGAAACAGGATTTAGAGCCTCTATAACTAGGCTATCTATATGAGACGTAGACATATAATGGAGCTAAAATCACCCTAAAAACTAGGCTAAGATTGAATTGACAAAATAATATTTTCTCAAAAAAAAAATCTGAGATTGTACACTAAAGTGAATTGGTCTTGTATAGTGGAGACACAAAAGGGAATTTAGAGCCTCTATAACTAGGCTATCTACACGAGACGTAGACAAATAACAGAGCTAAAATCACCCTAAAAACTAGGCTAGTTAAGATTGAATTGACAAAATAATATTTTCTCAAAAATATTTTCTGAGATTGTACACTAAAGTGAATTGGTCTTGTATAGTGGAGACATAAAACGGGATTTAGAGCCCCTATAACTAGGCTATCTACATGAGATGTAGACATATAACGGAGCTAAAATCACCCTAAAAACTAGGCTAGTTAAGATTGAATTGACAAAATAATATTTTCTCAAAAAATATTTTCTGAGATTGTACACTAAAGTGAATTGGTCTTGTATAGTGGAGACATAAAACGGGATTTAGAGCCCCTATAACTAGGCTATCTACACGAGATGTAGACATATAATAGAGCTAAAATCCCCCTAAAAACTAGGCTAGTTAAGATTGAATTGACAAAATAATATTTTCTCAAAAATATTTTCTGAGATTGTACACTAAAGTGAATTGGTCTTGTATAGTGGAGACACGAAACAGGATTTAGAGCCCCTATAACTAGGCTATCTACACGAGACGTAGACATATAACGGAGCTAAAATCACCCTAAAAACTAGGCTAGTTAAGATTGAATTGACAAAATAATATTTTCTCAAAAAATATTTTCTGAGATTGTACACTAAAGTGAATTGGTCTTGTATAGTAACTAGAAGAATATTAAAATGTAAAACTTGCAAACTAAACAAACCAAAATTGGGACAAGGACAATATAAAGTCAAATTAAATTATCAAAATCGCTATGTGGAAACAACGCTTACTAAAATGAAAATTATTAAATAAATAAAATAAAATAAAAGAACACAATCCACCACATAGGGTGTACATTACTACATGAGCAAGTTAATCTGTTTCCCAAGCAAACTAATCGCACATATAACAACGCACTATCGTCACGTTAAAGGAAGTACAGTAGTCAAGTTTGGGAAGTCCGGGACGTTCTGGCAAATTTTACTAAACTCTGCATGAATAAAGAAACTACATGTTAAATGTCAAAATATTATTTAAAATCAAATTTGCAACATGACAAGACATTAACAATAGTACAAAATACAAATATTGATAAGATATCTATACTATTACAAAATAATATATAAAATACAGTACAGCACTCACTAACGATAGTGCTATCGGGTAGTGTAAGCATAGCATGCCTCAAGTGACCCCTATCAATAACTACCCTACAAATCATAGTAAGCATAGCATGCCTCAAGTGACCCCTATCAATAACTACCCTACAAATAACCTACATTTATAGCACAAATAAACTAAGGAAATCGCAAAAGTAAGCAATTGATACTATCGACAATGAATACATATAATATAAAGACAAATAATTGCAAAATATGAAGTAACAACAGATTTAAACAAAGAGTACTCTTTTAACAAGAACAATAAATTAAAAAATCATCAATATTAATATTAATAATAGAAAAATATAAACAATAAATACAGACAAAAAGTAAGCAGAGAAGTACAAGAAACAAGAAAGTACAAGAAACTTCAAGTTAAAAATGCTTGATTAAAATTATTGATGTCAAATTTTAGAATACAGTCACAATAATTGACCCTAAAAAGATTAAATTTATGGAACAATTTACTTGCCTCAAAACCTCTGTCCACTAAGAGTCTGTATAGTAACCTAGCTCTAGCCCAAAAGTCATCTACTTTAGTGCAGATTTTACAAAATCTTATTCATTGGGAATACAAACAATTATAAGTTATTTTACTATCGATATTACTACTAGGGAAAGGAAAGTTTATTACGTTAAAATTAAAATCATCAACTTTGTGATATACTGTAAGTATGCACTGTTCATTAACAATCTCTATATTTATATCAAGAAAATTTTCAACTTTATAATTTACGTTACATTGTGAGGGGAATAGAATTAGGGTAAATAAGTTTAGCAACTTGATATAAATTTAACATATTGCAAACAAGAATATCATCAATATATTATCTACTATTATTACTTAACAGTTTAGCAAGTGCTAATTTTTCTGGAATTTTATTTTTCTTGCTACTGTCAACTAAGTCTTGTATATATTTAAATTCTAAAGCAAGCAATAATAAGTCTGCAATTAAAGGGCTAGCATTTCCACCCATAGGAATTCCTAATATTTGTTTGAAAATGTACGGCCCGAATCTAACATAAGTATTGAAAAGGAGGAATTTAAGGGCATCTTTAAGTTTAGTTCTATCAAAATATACAGAACTAGTGGGAGTAGAGCTAAGTGATGCATTATTAAAATATGTATAATCATTTATGAAATAATTACCATTCCTAACGAACCTGTCAAAGTGCAAATCTATAATAAAGCAAAGCTCTGAATATACTAAATCTAACGGCAAATTGGTATACAAAGTTGAAAAGTAGAAGCTATGTACCGAGGTAACTTTCGGCATGGTATTTATTTTATCAATAACTTCTAACGAATTGTCAACACTCCAATAATAGTTAATGCCAGTTCTTCTCATGATGGTATTACAATATCTTTTATGAGTACTGTTAATGTATTTTAAGCAATTTACGACTTGTTCTGATAGAGTTTTAGTGGTAGCAAATTTTGCTCCGGCAATAAAGCGATATTTATAAGGTCTTTTATGAAATTTAGGTAACATGTATAATTTTGCAATGCACTTGTTCTTATCAGAAAGTTTAATATCAAATATTATATTTTTCTTGGTATGTTCATCGATTAAGTTATCAATATTCAGATTATTTTGAATTTCATAAACAGAATTACCGCAAATATTTTTACGTAATATGTTACCCTTAATACCTAATTCTTTTTTCATGTTTTCAAGATAAAATTTCTTACATGTGAAGCTATAATTATTGCTGGCTTTATCTACTGTAGTGATTACAAAATGTTTATGTAAATTTATTAAATCAGCTTTAAGCTTATTATAATTATAGTCTATAAAATCTGAAAGATTAAATTCATTTTTAAGCGAGAAAATTTTATTTCTAATTAACTTAATTAATAATTTAGACCATGCTTCTAGTTCTCTCGCATTGCAGCACGCAATTTTTAACAATTTATCTTTTAATTTATTGACTGAAAAAACAATATCTTTTAAAATTATGTCCCATGTTACTTTATTACTCCCTATTCTAAATTTAAACCCTTTACGACATAGCTCCGCTAATTTGTCGTTTGCAAAATGTTTAACTAGTTCTACATCACCTGTTAATATGTGACATATCGGACAATAAATGAACTTTGCTAGCGCATCACGTCTGCTAGCTGGCATATCCATGACTCTTTCACACACGCATTTATTATTATTGAAAATATCATTATCTGAAAGATTTCCTAAAACTTTATTATAATTACAAATAATAGACCCAACAGGTCGTTCATATGAATACACTATTAATGGTTTGAAATCTTTACAATCATCTGGTAACATGGACTTAACTTTCTTTGAATTAATAAGACTGTTAACATTAATTTTGTCTAAAATTTTAGAGGAATAATTTAAAGTGGACATGACTTTATCTTTAATACGGTTATCTTTGGATTTCTTAGAATTAGCTCTAATATATCCCATAAAAGCAAAGACTATATTCTTAAATTTATTTGTGAAATTATGTTTATTGTTTAGAATATTTTCTATAAAAGGAGCAAAACTTTTCTTTTGTAGACCTTTCAATGAATCTTTTAATTTTTAATTCCGAAATTTCGATATAATGAATATAAATTATTAACAATAATTTTAATATCAGACCTGTTTTTCTTTTTATTAAATGTATTTAGTCTTCTATTACCGTGTCTACCTGGTCTTCTGTTTAAAACAGGGAAGTTAAAATATGGGTTATTAAAATAGTTTTTTAATAAATCTTTATACAAAATGTTGCCTACATTTTTTATTTGATTGTTAAGTCCAAATGGATAGATGGTCATTAATTTTCCAATCCAATAATTTTCTCTATCTAAAACATTTTGATTACTTTGAACAATTTCTATAATTTTGTATTTACAATCAAATATAGTGGAGACACGAAACAGGATTTAGAGCCTCTATAACTAGGCTATCTACGTAGGCTATCTACGTAGACAAATAACAGAGCTAAAAAAAACTAAAAACTAGGCTAGTTAAGATTGAATTGACAAAATAATATTTTCTCAAAAAATATTTTCTGAGATTGTACTCTAAAGTGAATTGGTCTTGTATAGTGGAGACACAAAAGGGAATTAAGAGCCTCTATAACTAGGCTATCTACACGAGACGTAGACAAATAACGGAGCTAAAATCACCCTAAAAACTAGGCTAGTTAAGATTGAATTGACAAAATAATATTTCTCAAAAAATATTTTCTGAGATTGTACACTACAGTGAATTGGTCTTGACCAATTCACAATCTCAGAAATCTCAGAAAATATTTTTTGAGAAAATATTATTTTGTCAATTCAATCTTAACTAGCCTAATTTTTAGCTATATTAGATGTCTACGTCTCGTGTAGATAGCCTAGTTATAGAGGCTCTAAATCCTGTTCTATAGTGGAGACATAAAACAGGATTTAGAGCCCCTATAACTAGGCTATCTACACGAGATGTAGACATATAACGGAGCTAAAATCACCCCAAAAACTAGGCTAGTTAAGATTGAATTGACAAAATAATATTTTCTCAAAAATATTTTCTGAGATTGCACACTAAAGTGAATATTGGTCTTGTATAGTGGAGACATAAAACGGGATTTAGAGCCCCTATAACTAGGCTATCTACATGAGATGTAGACATATAACGGAGCTAAAATCACCCCAAAAACTAGGCTAGTTAAGATTGAATTGACAAAATAATATTTTCTCAAAAATATTTTCTGAGATTGTACACTAAAGTGAATATTGGTCTTGTATAGTGGAGACATAACACGGGATTTAGAGCCCCTATAACTAGGCTATCTACACGAGATGTAGACATATAATAGAGCTAAAATCCCCCTAAAAACTAGGCTAGTTAAGATTGAATTGACAAAATAATATTTTCTCAAAAAATATTTTCTGAGATTGTACACTAAAGTGAATTGGTCTTGTATAGTGGAGACACGAAACAGGATTTAGAGCCTCTATAACTAGGCTATCTCCACAAGACGTAGACAAATAACGGAGCTAAAATCACCCTAAAAACTAGGCTAGTTAAGATTGAATTGACAAAATAATATTTTCTCAAAAAAAAATCTGAGATTGTACACTAAAGTGAATTGGTCTTGTATAGTGGAGACACAAAAGGGAATTTAGAGCCTCTATAACTAGGCTATCTACACGAGACGTAGACAAATAACAGAGCTAAAATCACCCTAAAAACTAGGCTAGTTAAGATTGAATTGACAAAATAATATTTTCTCAAAAAATATTTTCTGAGATTGTACACTAAAGTGAATTTATCTTGTATAGTGGAGACACGAAACAGGATTTAGAACCCCTATAACTAGCCTATCTATAGATAGCCTATCTATAGTGGAGACATAAAACGGGATTTAGAGCCCCTATAACTAGGCTATCTACATGAGATGTAGACATATAACGGAGCTAAAATCACCCTAAAAACTAGGCTAGTTAAGATTGAATTGACAAAATAATATTTTCTCAAAAAATATTTTCTGAGATTGTACACTAAAGTGAATTGGTCTTGTATAGTGGAGACATAAAACGGGATTTAGAGACCCTATAACTAGGCTATCTACACGAGATGTAGAGATATAACGGAGCTAAAATCACCCTAAAAACTAGGCTAGTTAAGATGGAATTGACAAAATAATATTTTCTCTAAAAATATTTTCTGAGATTGTACACTAAAGTGAATTGGTCTTGTATAGTGGAGACACGAAACAGGATTTAGAGCCCCTATAACTAGGCTATCTACACGAGCCGTAGACATATAACAGAGCTAAAATCACCCTAAAAACTAGGCTAGTTAAGATTGAATTGACAAAATAATATTTTCTCAAAAATATTTTCTGAGATTGTACACTAAAGTGAATTGGTCTTGTATAGTGGAGACACGAAACGGAATTTAGAGCCCCTATATCTAGGCTATCTACACGAGACGTAGACAAATAACAGAGCTAAAATCACCCTAAAAACTAGGCTAGTTAAGATTGAATTGACAAAATAATATTTTCTCAAAAAATATTTTCTGAGATTGGACACTAAAGTGAATTGGTCTTGTATAGTGGAGACACGAAACAGGATTTAGAGCCTCTATAACTAGGCTATCTACACGAGACGTAGACAAATAACGGAGCTAATATCACCCTAAAAACTAGGCTAGTTAACATTGAATTGACAAAATAGTATTTTCTCAAAAAATATTTTCTGAGATTGTACACTAAAGTGAATTGGTCTTGTATTAAAATGTAAAACTTGCAAACTAAACAAACCAAAATTGGGACAAGGACAATATAAAGTCAAATTAAATTATCAAAATCGCTATGTGGAAACAACGCTTACTAAAATGAAAATTATTAAATAAATAAAATAAAATAAAAGAACACAATCCACCACATAGGGTGTACATTACTACATGAGCAAGTTAATCTGTTTCCCAAGCAAACTAATCGCACATATAACAACGCACTATCGTCACGTTAAAGGAAGTACAGTAGTCAAGTTTGGGAAGTCCGGGACGTTCTGGCAAATTTTACTAAACTCTGCATGAATAAAGAAACTACATGTTAAATGTCAAAATATTATTTAAAATCAAATTTGCAACATGACAAGACATTAACAATAGTACAAAATACAAATATTGATAAGATATCTATACTATTACAAAATAATATATAAAATACAGTACAGCACTCACTAACGATAGTGCTATCGGGTAGGTACCTGTAAGCATAGCATGCCTCAAGTGACCCCTATCAATAACTACCCTACAAATAACCTACATTTATAGCACAAATAAACTAAGGAAATCGCAAAAGTAAGCAATTGATACTATCGACAATGAATACATATAATATAAAGACAAATAATTGCAAAATATGAAGTAACAACAGATTTAAACAAAGAGTACTCTTTTAACAAGAACAATAAATTAAAAAATCATCAATATTAATATTAATAATAGAAAAAGATAAACAATAAATACAGACAAAAAGTAAGCAGAGGTTATACAAGAAACTTCAAGTTAAAAATGCTTGATTAAAATTATTGATGTCAAATTTTAGAATACAGTCACAATAATTGACCCTAAAAAGATTAAATTTATGGAACAATTTACTTGCCTCAAAACCTCTGTCCACTAAGAGTCTGTATAGTAACCTAGCTCTAGCCCAAAAGTCATCTACTTTAGTGCAGATTTTACAAAATCTTATTCATTGGGAATACAAACAATTATAAGTTATTTTACTATCGATATTACTACTAGGGAAAGGAAAGTTTATTACGTTAAAATTAAAATCATCAACTTTGTGATATACTGTAAGTATGCACTGTTCATTAACAATCTCTATATTTATATCAAGAAAATTTTCAACTTTATAATTTACGTTACATTGTGAGGGGAATAGAATTAGGGTAAATAAGTTTAGCAACTTGATTAAAATTTAACATATTGCAAACAAGAATATCATCAATATATTATCTACTATTATTACTTAACAGTTTAGCAAGTGCTAATTTTTCTGGAATTTTATTTTTCTTGCTACTGTCAACTAAGTCTTGTATATATTTAAATTCTAAAGCAAGCAATAATAAGTCTGCAATTAAAGGGCTAGCATTTCCACCCATAGGAATTCCTAATATTTGTTTGAAAATGTACGGCCCGAATCTAACATAAGTATTGAAAAGGAGGAATTTAAGGGCATCTTTAAGTTTAGTTCTATCAAAATATACAGAACTAGTGGGAGTAGAGCTAAGTGATGCATTATTAAAATATGTATAATCATTTATGAAATAATTACCATTCCTAACGAACCTGTCAAAGTGCAAATCTATAATAAAGCAAAGCTCTGAATATACTAAATCTAAAGGCAAATTGGTATACAAAGTTGAAAAGTCGAAGCTATGTACCGAGGTAACTTTCGGCATGGTATTTATTTTATCAATAACTTCTAACGAATTGTCAACACTCCAATAATAGTTAATGCCAGTTCTTCTCATGATGGTATTACAATATCTTTTATGAGTACTGTTAATGTATTTTAAGCAATTTACGACTTGTTCTGATAGAGTTTTAGTGGTAGCAAATTTTGCTCCGGCAATAAAGCGATATTTATAAGGTCTTTTATGAAATTTAGGTAACATGTATAATTTTGCAATGCACTTGTTCTTATCAGAAAGTTTAATATCAAATATTATATTTTTCTTGGTATGTTCATCGATTAAGTTATCAATATTCAGATTATTTTGAATTTCATAAACAGAATTACCGCAAATATTTTTACGTAATATGTTACCCTTAATACCTAATTCTTTTTTCATGTTTTCAAGATAAAATTTCTTACATGTGAAGCTATAATTATTGCTGGCTTTATCTACTGTAGTGATTACAAAATGTTTATGTAAATTTATTAAATCAGCTTTAAGCTTATTATAATTATAGTCTATAAAATCTGAAAGATTAAATTCATTTTTAAGCGAGAAAATTTTATTTCTAATTAACTTAATTAATAATTTAGACCATGCTTCTAGTTCTCTCGCATTGCAGCACGCAATTTTTAACAATTTATCTTTTAATTTATTGACTGAAAAAACAATATCTTTTAAAATTATGTCCCATGTTACTTTATTACTCCCTATTCTAAATTTAAACCCTTTACGACATAGCTCCGCTAATTTGTCGTTTGCAAAATGTTTAACTAGTTCTACATCACCTGTTAATATGTGACATATCGGACAATAAATGAACTTTGCTAGCGCATCACGTCTGCTAGCTGGCATATCCATGACTCTTTCACACACGCATTTATTATTATTGAAAATATCATTATCTGAAAGATTTCCTAAAACTTTATTATAATTACAAATAATAGACCCAACAGGTCGTTCATATGAATACACTATTAATGGTTTGAAATCTTTACAATCATCTGGTAACATGGACTTAACTTTCTTTGAATTAATAAGACTGTTAACATTAATTTTGTCTAAAATTTTAGAGGAATAATTTAAAGTGGACATGACTTTATCTTTAATACGGTTATCTTTGGATTTCTTAGAATTAGCTCTAATATATCCCATAAAAGCAAAGACTATATTCTTAAATTTATTTGTGAAATTATGTTTATTGTTTAGAATATTTTCTATAAAAGGAGCAAAACTTTTCTTTTGTAGACCTTTCAATGAATCTTTTAATTTTTTAATTCCGAAATTTCGATATAATGAATATAAATTATTAACAATAATTTTAATATCAGACCTGTTTTTCTTTTTATTAAATGTATTTAGTCTTCTATTACCGTGTCTACCTGGTCTTCTGTTTAAAACAGGGAAGTTAAAATATGGGTTATTAAAATAGTTTTTTAATAAATCTTTATACAAAATGTTGCCTACATTTTTTATTTGATTGTTAAGTCCAAATGGATAGATGGTCATTAATTTTCCAATCCAATAATTTTCTCTATCTAAAACATTTTGATTACTTTGAACAATTTCTATAATTTTGTATTTACAATCAAATATAGTGGAGACACGAAACAGGATTTAGAGCCTCTATAACTAGGCTATCTACGTAGGCTATCTACGTAGACAAATAACAGAGCTAAAAAAAAACTAAAAACTAGGCTAGTTAAGATTGAATTGACAAAATAATATTTGTTCAACAAATATTTTCTGAGATTGTACACTAAAGTGAATTGGTCTTGTATAGTGGAGACACAAAAGGGAATTTAGAGCCTCTATAACTAGGCTATCTACACGAGACGTAGACAAATAACGGAGCTAAAATCACCCTAAAAACTAGGCTAGTTAAGATTGAATTGACAAAATAATATTTTCTCAAAAAATATTTTCTGAGATTGTACACTAAAGTGAATTGGTCTTGACCAATTCACAATCTCAGAAATCTCAGAAAATATTTTTTGAGAAAATATTATTTTGTCAATTCAATCTTAACTAGCCTAGTTTTTAGGGTGATTTTAGCTCCGTTATTTGTCTACGTCTCGTGTAGATAGCCTAGTTATAGAGGCTCTAAATCCTGTTCTATAGTGGAGACATAAAACGGGATTTAGAGCCCCTATAACTAGGCTATCTACACGAGACGTAGACATATAACGGAGCTAAAATCCCCCTAAAAACTAGGCTAGTTAAGATTGAATTGACAAAATAATATTTTCTCAAAAAATATTTTCTGAGATTGTACACTAAAGTGAATATTGGTCTTGTATGGTGGAGACATAAAACGGGATTTAGAGCCCCTATAACTAGGCTATCTACATGAGACGTAGACATATAACGGAGCTAAAATCCCCCTAAAAACTAGGCTAGTTAAGATTGAATTGACAAAATAATATTTTCTCAAAAATATTTTCTGAGATTGTACACTAAAGTGAATATTGGTCTTGTATAGTGGAGACATAACACGGGATTTAGAGCCCCTATAACTAGGCTATCTACACGAGATGTAGACATATAATAGAGCTAAAATCCCCCTAAAAACTAGGCTAGTTAAGATTGAATTGACAAAATAATATTTTCTCAAAAAATATTTTCTGAGATTGTACACTAAAGTGAATTGGTCTTGTATAGTGGAGACACGAAACAGGATTTAGAGCCTCTATAACTAGGCTATCTCCACAAGACGTAGACAAATAACGGAGCTAAAATCACCCTAAAAACTAGGCTAGTTAAGATTGAATTGACAAAATAATATTTTCTCAAAAAAAAAATCTGAGATTGTACACTAAAGTGAATTGGTCTTGTATAGTGGAGACACAAAAGGGAATTTAGAGCCTCTATAACTAGGCTATCTACACGAGACGTAGACAAATAACAGAGCTAAAATCACCCTAAAAACTAGGCTAGTTAAGATTGAATTGACAAAATAATATTTTCTCAAAAAATATTTTCTGAGATTGTACACTAAAGTGTACTAAAGTGTATCTTGTATAGTGGAGACACGAAACAGGATTTAGAACCCCTATAACTAGCCTATCTATAGATAGCCTATCTATAGTGGATACATAAAACGGGATTTAGAGCCCCTATAACTAGGCTATCTACATGAGATGTAGACATATAACGGAGCTAAAATCACCCTAAAAACTAGGCTAGTTAAGATTGAATTGACAAAATAATATTTTCTCAAAAAATATTTTCTGAGATTGTACACTAAAGTGAATTGGTCTTGTATAGTGGAGACATAAAACGGGATTTAGAGACCCTATAACTAGGCTATCTACACGAGATGTAGAGATATAACGGAGCTAAAATCACCCTAAAAATTAGGCTAGTTAAGATTGAATTGACAAAATAATATTTTCTCTAAAAATATTTTCTGAGATTGTACACTAAAGTGAATTGGTCTTGTATAGTGGAGACACGAAACAGGATTTAGAGCCCCTATAACTAGGCTATCTACACGAGCCGTAGACATATAACAGAGCTAAAATCACCCTAAAAACTAGGCTAGTTATTGACAAAATAATATTTTCTCAAAAAATATTTTCTGAGATTGTACACTAAAGTGAATTGGTCTTGTATAGTGGAGACACGAAACGGAATTTAGAGCCCCTATATCTAGGCTATCTACACGAGACGTAGACAAATAACAGAGCTAAAATCACCCTAAAAACTAGGCTAGTTAAGATTGAATTGACAAAATAATATTTTCTCAAAAAATATTTTCTGAGATTGGACACTAAAGTGAATTGGTCTTGTATAGTGGAGACACGAAACAGGATTTAGAGCCTCTATAACTAGGCTATCTACACGAGACGTAGACAAATAACGGAGCTAATATCACCCTAAAAACTAGGCTAGTTAACATTGAATTGACAAAATAGTATTTTCTCAAAAAATATTTTCTGAGATTGTACACTAAAGTGAATTGGTCTTGTATTAAAATGTAAAACTTGCAAACTAAACAAACCAAAATTGGGACAAGGACAATATAAAGTCAAATTAAATTATCAAAATCGCTATGTGGAAACAACGCTTACTAAAATGAAAATTATTAAATAAATAAAATAAAATAAAAGAACACAATCCACCACATAGGGTGTACATTACTACATGAGCAAGTTAATCTGTTTCCCAAGCAAACTAATCGCACATATAACAACGCACTATCGTCACGTTAAAGGAAGTACAGTTGTCAAGTTTGGGAAGTCCGGGACGTTCTGGCAAATTTTACTAAACTCTGCATGAATAAAGAAACTACATGTTAAATGTCAAAATATTATTTAAAATCAAATTTGCAACATGACAAGACATTAACAATAGTACAAAATACAAATATTGATAAGATATCTATACTATTACAAAATAATATATAAAATACAGTACAGCACTCACTAACGATAGTGCTATCGGGTAGATACCTGTAAGCATAGCATGCCTCAAGTGACCCCTATCAATAACTACCCTACAAATAACCTACATTTATAGCACAAATAAACTAAGGAAATCGCAAAAGTAAGCAATTGATACTATCGACAATGAATACATATAATATAAAGACAAATAATTGCAAAATATGAAGTAACAACAGATTTAAACAAAGAGTACTCTTTTAACAAGAACAATAAATTAAAAAATCATCAATATTAATATTAATAATAGAAAAAGATAAACAATAAATACAGACAAAAAGTAAGCAGAGGTTATACAAGAAACTTCAAGTTAAAAATGCTTGATTAAAATTATTGATGTCAAATTTTAGAATACAGTCACAATAATTGACCCTAAAAAGATTAAATTTATGGAACAATTTACTTGCCTCAAAACCTCTGTCCACTAAGAGTCTGTATAGTAACCTAGCTCTAGCCCAAAAGTCATCTACTTTAGTGCAGATTTTACAAAATCTTATTCATTGGGAATACAAACAATTATAAGTTATTTTACTATCGATATTACTACTTATGAACTTATGAAAGTTTATTACGTTAAAATTAAAATCATCAACTTTGTGATATACTGTAAGTATGCACTGTTCATTAACAATCTCTATATTTATATCAAGAAAATTTTCAACTTTATAATTTACGTTACATTGTGAGGGGAATAGAATTAGGGTAAATAAGTTTAGCAACTTGATATAAATTTAACATATTGCAAACAAGAATATCATCAATATATTATCTACTATTATTACTTAACAGTTTAGCAAGTGCTAATTTTTCTGGAATTTTATTTTTCTTGCTACTGTCAACTAAGTCTTGTATATATTTAAATTCTAAAGCAAGCAATAATAAGTCTGCAATTAAAGGGCTAGCATTTCCACCCATAGGAATTCCTAATATTTGTTTGAAAATGTACGGCCCGAATCTAACATAAGTATTGAAAAGGAGGAATTTAAGGGCATCTTTAAGTTTAGTTCTATCAAAATATACAGAACTAGTGGGAGTAGAGCTAAGTGATGCATTATTAAAATATGTATAATCATTTATGAAATAATTACCATTCCTAACGAACCTGTCAAAGTGCAAATCTATAATAAAGCAAAGCTCTGAATATACTAAATCTAAAGGCAAATTGGTATACAAAGTTGAAAAGTCGAAGCTATGTACCGAGGTAACTTTCGGCATGGTATTTATTTTATCAATAACTTCTAACGAATTGTCAACACTCCAATAATAGTTAATGCCAGTTCTTCTCATGATGGTATTACAATATCTTTTATGAGTACTGTTAATGTATTTTAAGCAATTTACGACTTGTTCTGATAGAGTTTTAGTGGTAGCAAATTTTGCTCCGGCAATAAAGCGATATTTATAAGGTCTTTTATGAAATTTAGGTAACATGTATAATTTTGCAATGCACTTGTTCTTATCAGAAAGTTTAATATCAAATATTATATTTTGCTTGGTATGTTCATCGATTAAGTTATCAATATTCAGATTATTTTGAATTTCATAAACAGAATTACCGCAAATATTTTTACGTAATATGTTACCCTTAATACCTAATTCTTTTTTCATATTTTCAAGATAAAATTTCTTACATGTGAAGCTATAATTATTGCTGGCTTTATCTACTGTAGTGATTACAAAATGTTTATGTAAATTTATTAAATCAGCTTTAAGCTTATTATAATTATAGTCTATAAAATCTGAAAGATTAAATTCATTTTTAAGCGAGAAAATTTTATTTCTAATTAACTTAATTAATAATTTAGACCATGCTTCTAGTTCTCTCGCATTGCAGCACGCAATTTTTAACAATTTATCTTTTAATTTATTGACTGAAAAAACAATATCTTTTAAAATTATGTCCCATGTTACTTTATTACTCCCTATTCTAAATTTAAACCCTTTACGACATAGCTCCGCTAATTTGTCGTTTGCAAAATGTTTAACTAGTTCTACATCACCTGTTAATATGTGACATATCGGACAATAAATGAACTTTGCTAGCGCATCACGTCTGCTAGCTGGCATATCCATGACTTTTTCACACACGCATTTATTATTATTGAAAATATCATTATCTGAAAGATTTCCTAAAACTTTATTATAATTACAAATAATAGACCCAACAGGTCGTTCATATGAATACACTATTAATGGTTTGAAATCTTTACAATCATCTGGTAACATGGACTTAACTTTCTTTGAATTAATAAGACTGTTAACATTAATTTTGTCTAAAATTTTAGAGGAATAATTTAAAGTGGACATGACTTTATCTTTAATACGGTTATCTTTGGATTTCTTAGAATTAGCTCTAATATATCCCATAAAAGCAAAGACTATATTCTTAAATTTATTTGTGAAATTATGTTTATTGTTTAGAATATTTTCTATAAAAGGAGCAAAACTTTTCTTTTGTAGACCTTTCAATGAATCTTTTAATTTTTTAATTCCAAAAATTTCGATATAATGAATATAAATTATTAACAATAATTTTAATATCAGACCTGTTTTTCTTTTTATTAAATGTATTTAGTCTTCTATTACCATGTCTACCTGGTCTTCTGTTTAAAACAAGGAAGTTAAAATATGGGTTATTAAAATAGTTTTTTAATAAATCTTTATACAAAATGTTGCCTACATCTTCTATTTGATTGTTAAGTCCAAATGGATAGATGGTCATTAATTTTCCAATCCAATAATTTTCTCTATCTAAAACATTTTGATTACTTTGAACAATTTCTATAATTTTGTATTTACAATCAAATATAGTGGAGACACGAAACAGGATTTAGAGCCTCTATAACTAGGCTATCTACACAAGACGTAGACAAATAACGGAGCTAATATCACCCTAAAAACTAGGCTAGTTAACATTGAATTGACAAAATAGTATTTTCTCAAAAAATATTTTCTGAGATTGTACACTAAAGTGAATTGTTCTTGTATTAAAATGTAAAACTTGCAAACTAAACAAACCAAAATTGGGACAAGGACAATATAAAGTCAAATTAAATTATCAAAATCGCTATGTGGAAACAACGCTTACTAAAATGAAAATTATTAAATAAATAAAATAAAATAAAAGAACACAATCCACCACATAGGGTGTACATTACTACATGAGCAAGTTAATCTGTTTCCCAAGCAAACTAATCGCACATATAACAACGCACTATCGTCACGTTAAAGGAAGTACAGTTGTCAAGTTTGGGAAGTCCGGGACGTTCTGGCAAATTTTACTAAACTCTGCATGAATAAAGAAACTACATGTTAAATGTCAAAATATTATTTAAAATCAAATTTGCAACATGACAAGACATTAACAATAGTACAAAATACAAATATTGATAAGATATCTATACTATTACAAAATAATATATAAAATACAGTACAGCACTCACTAACGATAGTGCTATCGGGTAGATACCTGTAAGCATAGCATGCCTCAAGTGACCCCTATCAATAACTACCCTACAAATAACCTACATTTATAGCACAAATAAACTAAGGAAATCGCAAAAGTAAGCAATTGATACTATCGACAATGAATACATATAATATAAAGACAAATAATTGCAAAATATGAAGTAACAACAGATTTAAACAAAGAGTACTCTTTTAACAAGAACAATAAATTAAAAAATCATCAATATTAATATTAATAATAGAAAAAGATAAACAATAAATACAGACAAAAAGTAAGCAGAGGTTATACAAGAAACTTCAAGTTAAAAATGCTTGATTAAAATTATTGATGTCAAATTTTAGAATACAGTCACAATAATTGACCCTAAAAAGATTAAATTTATGGAACAATTTACTTGCCTCAAAACCTCTGTCCACTAAGAGTCTGTATAGTAACCTAGCTCTAGCCCAAAAGTCATCTACTTTAGTGCAGATTTTACAAAATCTTATTCATTGGGAATACATACAATTATAAGTTATTTTACTATCGATATTACTACTAGGGAAAGGAAAGTTTATTACGTTAAAATTAAAATCATCAACTTTGTGATATACTGTAAGTATGCACTGTTCATTAACAATCTCTATATTTATATCAAGAAAATTTTCAACTTTATAATTTACGTTACATTGTGAGGGGAATAGAATTAGGGTAAATAAGTTTAGCAACTTGATATAAATTTAACATATTGCAAACAAGAATATCATCAATATATTATCTACTATTATTACTTAACAGTTTAGCAAGTGCTAATTTTTCTGGAATTTTATTTTTCTTGCTACTGTCAACTAAGTCTTGTATATATTTAAATTCTAAAGCAAGCAATAATAAGTCTGCAATTAAAGGGCTAGCATTTCCACCCATAGGAATTCCTAATATTTGTTTGAAAATGTACGGCCCGAATCTAACATAAGTATTGAAAAGGAGGAATTTAAGGGCATCTTTAAGTTTAGTTCTATCAAAATATACAGAACTAGTGGGAGTAGAGCTAAGTGATGCATTATTAAAATATGTATAATCATTTATGAAATAATTACCATTCCTAACGAACCTGTCAAAGTGCAAATCTATAATAAAGCAAAGCTCTGAATATACTAAATCTAAAGGCAAATTGGTATACAAAGTTGAAAAGTCGAAGCTATGTACCGAGGTAACTTTCGGCATGGTATTTATTTTATCAATAACTTCTAACGAATTGTCAACACTCCAATAATAGTTAATGCCAGTTCTTCTCATGATGGTATTACAATATCTTTTATGAGTACTGTTAATGTATTTTAAGCAATTTACGACTTGTTCTGATAGAGTTTTAGTGGTAGCAAATTTTGCTCCGGCAATAAAGCGATATTTATAAGGTCTTTTATGAAATTTAGGTAACATGTATAATTTTGTAATGCACTTGTTCTTATCAGAAAGTTTAATATCAAATATTATATTTTGCTTGGTATGTTCATCGATTAAGTTATCAATATTCAGATTATTTTGAATTTCATAAACAGAATTACCGCAAATATTTTTACGTAATATGTTACCCTTAATACCTAATTCTTTTTTCATATTTCCAAGATAAAATTTCTTACATGTGAAGCTATAATTATTGCTGGCTTTATCTACTGTAGTGATTACAAAATGTTTATGTAAATTTATTAAATCAGCTTTAAGCTTATTATAATTATAGTCTATAAAATCTGAAAGATTAAATTCATTTTTAAGCGAGAAAATTTTATTTCTAATTAACTTAATTAATAATTTAGACCATGCTTCTAGTTCTCTCGCATTGCAGCACGCAATTTTTAACAATTTATCTTTTAATTTATTGACTGAAAAAACAATATCTTTTAAAATTATGTCCCATGTTACTTTATTACTCCCTATTCTAAATTTAAACCCTTTACGACATAGCTCCGCTAATTTGTCGTTTGCAAAATGTTTAACTAGTTCTACATCACCTGTTAATATGTGACATATCGGACAATAAATGAACTTTGCTAGCGCATCACGTCTGCTAGCTGGCATATCCATGACTTTTTCACACACGCATTTATTATTATTGAAAATATCATTATCTGAAAGATTTCCTAAAACTTTATTATAATTACAAATAATAGACCCAACAGGTCGTTCATATGAATACACTATTAATGGTTTGAAATCTTTACAATCATCTGGTAACATGGACTTAACTTTCTTTGAATTAATAAGACTGTTAACATTAATTTTGTCTAAAATTTTAGAGGAATAATTTAAAGTGGACATGACTTTATCTTTAATACGGTTATCTTTGGATTTCTTAGAATTAGCTCTAATATATCCCATAAAAGCAAAGACTATATTCTTAAATTTATTTGTGAAATTATGTTTATTGTTTAGAATATTTTCTATAAAAGGAGCAAAACTTTTCTTTTGTAGACCTTTCAATGAATCTTTTAATTTTTTAATTCCAAAAATTTCGATATAATGAATATAAATTATTAACAATAATTTTAATATCAGACCTGTTTTTCTTTTTATTAAATGTATTTAGTCTTCTATTACCGTGTCTACCTGGTCTTCTGTTTAAAACAAGGAAGTTAAAATATGGGTTATTAAAATAGTTTTTTAATAAATCTTTATACAAAATGTTGCCTACATTTTTTATTTGATTGTTAAGTCCAAATGGATAGATGGTCATTAATTTTCCAATCCAATAATTTTCTCTATCTAAAACATTTTGATTACTTTGAACAATTTCTATAATTTTGTATTTACAATCAAATATAGTGGAGACACGAAACAGGATTTAGAGCCTCTATAACTAGGCTATCTACGTAGGCTATCTACATAGACAAATAACAGAGCTAAAAAAAACTAAAAACTAGGCTAGTTAAGATTGAATTGACAAAATAATATTTTCTCAAAAAATATTTTCTGAGATTGTACTCTAAAGTGAATTGGTCTTGTATAGTGGAGACACAAAAGGGAATTTAGAGCCTCTATAACTAGGCTATCTACACGAGACGTAGACAAATAACGGAGCTAAAATCACCCTAAAAACTAGGCTAGTTAAGATTGAATTGACAAAATAATATTTTCTCAAAAAATATTTCTGAGATTGTACACTAAAGTGAATTGGTCTTGTATAGTGGAGACACGAAACAGGATTTAGAGCCTCTATAACTAGGCTATCTCCACAAGACGTAGACAAATAACGGACTAAAATCACCCTAAAAACTAGGCTAGTTAAGATTGAATTGACAAAATAATATTTTCTCAAAAAAAAAATCTGAGATTGTACACTAAAGTGAATTGGTCTTGTATAGTGGAGACACAAAAGGGAATTTAGAGCCTCTATAACTAGGCTATCTACACGAGACGTAGTCAAATAACAGAGCTAAAATCACCCTAAAAACTAGGCTAGTTAAGATTGAATTGACAAAATAATATTTTCTCAAAAAATATTTTCTGAGATTGTACACTAAAGTGTACTAAAGTGTATCTTGTATAGTGGAGACACGAAACAGGATTTAGAACCCCTATAACTAGCCTATCTATAGATAGCCTATCTATAGTGGAGACATAAAACGGGATTTAGAGCCCCTATAACTAGGCTATCTACATGAGATGTAGACATATAACGGAGCTAAAATCACCCTAAAAACTAGGCTAGTTAAGATTGAATTGACAAAATAATATTTTCTCAAAAAATATTTTCTGAGATTGTACACTAAAGTGAATTGGTCTTGTATAGTGGAGACATAAAACGGGATTTAGAGACCCTATAACTAGGCTATCTACACGAGATGTAGAGATATAACGGAGCTAAAATCACCCTAAAAATTAGGCTAGTTAAGATGGAATTGACAAAATAATATTTTCTCTAAAAATATTTTCTGAGATTGTACACTAAAGTGAATTGGTCTTGTATAGTGGAGACACGAAACAGGATTTAGAGCCCCTATAACTAGGCTATCTACACGAGCCGTAGACATATAACAGAGCTAAAATCACCCTAAAAACTAGGCTAGTTTTGACAAAATAATATTTTCTCAAAAAATATTTTCTGAGATTGTACACTAAAGTGAATTGGTCTTGTATAGTGGAGACACGAAACGGAATTTAGAGCCCCTATATCTAGGCTATCTACACGAGACGTAGACAAATAACAGAGCTAAAATCACCCTAAAAACTAGGCTAGTTAAGATTGAATTGACAAAATAATATTTTCTCAAAAATCATTTTCTGAGATTGGACACTAAAGTGAATTGGTCTTGTATAGTGGAGACACGAAACAGGATTTAGAGCCTCTATAACTAGGCTATCTACACAAGACGTAGACAAATAACGGAGCTAATATCACCCTAAAAACTAGGCTAGTTAACATTGAATTGACAAAATAGTATTTTCTCAAAAAATATTTTCTGAGATTGTACACTAAAGTGAATTGTTCTTGTATTAAAATGTAAAACTTGCAAACTAAACAAACCAAAATTGGGACAAGGACAATATAAAGTCAAATTAAATTATCAAAATCGCTATGTGGAAACAACGCTTACTAAAATGAAAATTATTAAATAAATAAAATAAAATAAAAGAACACAATCCACCACATAGGGTGTACATTACTACATGAGCAAGTTAATCTGTTTCCCAAGCAAACTAATCGCACATATAACAACGCACTATCGTCACGTTAAAGGAAGTACAGTTGTCAAGTTTGGGAAGTCCGGGACGTTCTGGCAAATTTTACTAAACTCTGCATGAATAAAGAAACTACATGTTAAATGTCAAAATATTATTTAAAATCAAATTTGCAACATGACAAGACATTAACAATAGTACAAAATACAAATATTGATAAGATATCTATACTATTACAAAATAATATATAAAATACAGTACAGCACTCACTAACGATAGTGCTATCGGGTAGATACCTGTAAGCATAGCATGCCTCAAGTGACCCCTATCAATAACTACCCTACAAATAACCTACATTTATAGCACAAATAAACTAAGGAAATCGCAAAAGTAAGCAATTGATACTATCGACAATGAATACATATAATATAAAGACAAATAATTGCAAAATATGAAGTAACAACAGATTTAAACAAAGAGTACTCTTTTAACAAGAACAATAAATTAAAAAATCATCAATATTAATATTAATAATAGAAAAAGATAAACAATAAATACAGACAAAAAGTAAGCAGAGGTTATACAAGAAACTTCAAGTTAAAAATGCTTGATTAAAATTATTGATGTCAAATTTTAGAATACAGTCACAATAATTGACCCTAAAAAGATTAAATTTATGGAACAATTTACTTGCCTCAAAACCTCTGTCCACTAAGAGTCTGTATAGTAACCTAGCTCTAGCCCAAAAGTCATCTACTTTAGTGCAGATTTTACAAAATCTTATTCATTGGGAATACAAACAATTATAAGTTATTTTACTATCGATATTACTACTAGGGAAAGGAAAGTTTATTACGTTAAAATTAAAATCATCAACTTTGTGATATACTGTAAGTATGCACTGTTCATTAACAATCTCTATATTTATATCAAGAAAATTTTCAACTTTATAATTTACGTTACATTGTCGAGGCAATAGAATTAGGGTAAATAAGTTTAGCAACTTGATTAAAATTTAACATATTGCAAACAAGAATATCATCAATATATTATCTACTATTATTACTTAACAGTTTAGCAAGTGCTAATTTTTCTGGAATTTTATTTTTCTTGCTACTGTCAACTAAGTCTTGTATATATTTAAATTCTAAAGCAAGCAATAATAAGTCTGCAATTAAAGGGCTAGCATTTCCACCCATAGGAATTCCTAATATTTGTTTGAAAATGTACGGCCCGAATCTAACATAAGTATTGAAAAGGAGGAATTTAAGGGCATCTTTAAGTTTAGTTCTATCAAAATATACAGAACTAGTGGGAGTAGAGCTAAGTGATGCATTATTAAAATATGTATAATCATTTATGAAATAATTACCATTCCTAACGAACCTGTCAAAGTGCAAATCTATAATAAAGCAAAGCTCTGAATATACTAAATCTAAAGGCAAATTGGTATACAAAGTTGAAAAGTCGAAGCTATGTACCGAGGTAACTTTCGGCATGGTATTTATTTTATCAATAACTTCTAACGAATTGTCAACACTCCAATAATAGTTAATGCCAGTTCTTCTCATGATGGTATTACAATATCTTTTATGAGTACTGTTAATGTATTTTAAGCAATTTACGACTTGTTCTGATAGAGTTTTAGTGGTAGCAAATTTTGCTCCGGCAATAAAGCGATATTTATAAGGTTTTTTATGAAATTTAGGTAACATGTATAATTTTGCAATGCACTTGTTCTTATCAGAAAGTTTAATATCAAATATTATATTTTGCTTGGTATGTTCATCGATTAAGTTATCAATATTCAGATTATTTTGAATTTCATAAACAGAATTACCGCAAATATTTTTACGTAATATGTTACCCTTAATACCTAATTCTTTTTTCATATTTTCAAGATAAAATTTCTTACATGTGAAGCTATAATTATTGCTGGCTTTATCTACTGTAGTGATTACAAAATGTTTATGTAAATTTATTAAATCAGCTTTAAGCTTATTATAATTATAGTCTATAAAATCTGAAAGATTAAATTCATTTTTAAGCGAGAAAATTTTATTTCTAATTAACTTAATTAATAATTTAGACCATGCTTCTAGTTCTCTCGCATTGCAGCACGCAATTTTTAACAATTTATCTTTTAATTTATTGACTGAAAAAACAATATCTTTTAAAATTATGTCCCATGTTACTTTATTACTCCCTATTCTAAATTTAAACCCTTTACGACATAGCTCCGCTAATTTGTCGTTTGCAAAATGTTTAACTAGTTCTACATCACCTGTTAATATGTGACATATCGGACAATAAATGAACTTTGCTAGCGCATCACGTCTGCTAGCTGGCATATCCATGACTTTTTCACACACGCATTTATTATTATTGAAAATATCATTATCTGAAAGATTTCCTAAAACTTTATTATAATTACAAATAATAGACCCAACAGGTCGTTCATATGAATACACTATTAATGGTTTGAAATCTTTACAATCATCTGGTAACATGGACTTAACTTTCTTTGAATTAATAAGACTGTTAACATTAATTTTGTCTAAAATTTTAGAGGAATAATTTAAAGTGGACATGACTTTATCTTTAATACGGTTATCTTTGGATTTCTTAGAATTAGCTCTAATATATCCCATAAAAGCAAAGACTATATTCTTAAATTTATTTGTGAAATTATGTTTATTGTTTAGAATATTTTCTATAAAAGGAGCAAAACTTTTCTTTTGTAGACCTTTCAATGAATCTTTTAATTTTTTAATTCCAAAAATTTCGATATAATGAATATAAATTATTAACAATAATTTTAATATCAGACCTGTTTTTCTTTTTATTAAATGTATTTAGTCTTCTATTACCGTGTCTACCTGGTCTTCTGTTTAAAACAAGGAAGTTAAAATATGGGTTATTAAAATAGTTTTTTAATAAATCTTTATACAAAATGTTGCCTACATTTTTTATTTGATTGTTAAGTCCAAATGGATAGATGGTCATTAATTTTCCAATCCAATAATTTTCTCTATCTAAAACATTTTGATTACTTTGAACAATTTCTATAATTTTGTATTTACAATCAAATATAGTGGAGACACGAAACAGGATTTAGAGCCTCTATAACTAGGCTATCTACACAAGACGTAGACAAATAACGGAGCTAATATCACCCTAAAAACTAGGCTAGTTAACATTGAATTGACAAAATAGTATTTTCTCAAAAAATATTTTCTGAGATTGTACACTAAAGTGAATTGTTCTTGTATTAAAATGTAAAACTTGCAAACTAAACAAACCAAAATTGGGACAAGGACAATATAAAGTCAAATTAAATTATCAAAATCGCTATGTGGAAACAACGCTTACTAAAATGAAAATTATTAAATAAATAAAATAAAATAAAAGAACACAATCCACCACATAGGGTGTACATTACTACATGAGCAAGTTAATCTGTTTCCCAAGCAAACTAATCGCACATATAACAACGCACTATCGTCACGTTAAAGGAAGTACAGTTGTCAAGTTTGGGAAGTCCGGGACGTTCTGGCAAATTTTACTAAACTCTGCATGAATAAAGAAACTACATGTTAAATGTCAAAATATTATTTAAAATCAAATTTGCAACATGACAAGACATTAACAATAGTACAAAATACAAATATTGATAAGATATCTATACTATTACAAAATAATATATAAAATACAGTACAGCACTCACTAACGATAGTGCTATCGGGTAGATACCTGTAAGCATAGCATGCCTCAAGTGACCCCTATCAATAACTACCCTACAAATAACCTACATTTATAGCACAAATAAACTAAGGAAATCGCAAAAGTAAGCAATTGATACTATCGACAATGAATACATATAATATAAAGACAAATAATTGCAAAATATGAAGTAACAACAGATTTAAACAAAGAGTACTCTTTTAACAAGAACAATAAATTAAAAAATCATCAATATTAATATTAATAATAGAAAAAGATAAACAATAAATACAGACAAAAAGTAAGCAGAGGTTATACAAGAAACTTCAAGTTAAAAATGCTTGATTAAAATTATTGATGTCAAATTTTAGAATACAGTCACAATAATTGACCCTAAAAAGATTAAATTTATGGAACAATTTACTTGCCTCAAAACCTCTGTCCACTAAGAGTCTGTATAGTAACCTAGCTCTAGCCCAAAAGTCATCTACTTTAGTGCAGATTTTACAAAATCTTATTCATTGGGAATACATACAATTATAAGTTATTTTACTATCGATATTACTACTAGGGAAAGGAAAGTTTATTACGTTAAAATAAAATCATCAACTTTGATATACTGTAAGTATGCACTGTTCATTAACAATCTCTATATTTATATCAAGAAAATTTTCAACTTTATAATTTACGTTACATTGTGTGAGGGAAATAGGGTAAATAAGTTTAGCAACTTGATATAAATTTAACATATTGCAAACAAGAATATCATCAATATATTATCTACTATTATTACTTAACAGTTTAGCAAGTGCTAATTTTTCTGGAATTTTATTTTTCTTGCTACTGTCAACTAAGTCTTGTATATATTTAAATTCTAAAGCAAGCAATAATAAGTCTGCAATTAAAGGGCTAGCATTTCCACCCATAGGAATTCCTAATATTTGTTTGAAAATGTACGGCCCGAATCTAACATAAGTATTGAAAAGGAGGAATTTAAGGGCATCTTTAAGTTTAGTTCTATCAAAATATACAGAACTAGTGGGAGTAGAGCTAAGTGATGCATTATTAAAATATGTATAATCATTTATGAAATAATTACCATTCCTAACGAACCTGTCAAAGTGCAAATCTATAATAAAGCAAAGCTCTGAATATACTAAATCTAAAGGCAAATTGGTATACAAAGTTGAAAAGTCGAAGCTATGTACCGAGGTAACTTTCGGCATGGTATTTATTTTATCAATAACTTCTAACGAATTGTCAACACTCCAATAATAGTTAATGCCAGTTCTTCTCATGATGGTATTACAATATCTTTTATGAGTACTGTTAATGTATTTTAAGCAATTTACGACTTGTTCTGATAGAGTTTTAGTGGTAGCAAATTTTGCTCCGGCAATAAAGCGATATTTATAAGGTCTTTTATGAAATTTAGGTAACATGTATAATTTTGTAATGCACTTGTTCTTATCAGAAAGTTTAATATCAAATATTATATTTTGCTTGGTATGTTCATCGATTAAGTTATCAATATTCAGATTATTTTGAATTTCATAAACAGAATTACCGCAAATATTTTTACGTAATATGTTACCCTTAATACCTAATTCTTTTTTCATATTTTCAAGATAAAATTTCTTACATGTGAAGCTATAATTATTGCTGGCTTTATCTACTGTAGTGATTACAAAATGTTTATGTAAATTTATTAAATCAGCTTTAAGCTTATTATAATTATAGTCTATAAAATCTGAAAGATTAAATTCATTTTTAAGCGAGAAAATTTTATTTCTAATTAACTTAATTAATAATTTAGACCATGCTTCTAGTTCTCTCGCATTGCAGCACGCAATTTTTAACAATTTATCTTTTAATTTATTGACTGAAAAAACAATATCTTTTAAAATTATGTCCCATGTTACTTTATTACTCCCTATTCTAAATTTAAACCCTTTACGACATAGCTCCGCTAATTTGTCGTTTGCAAAATGTTTAACTAGTTCTACATCACCTGTTAATATGTGACATATCGGACAATAAATGAACTTTGCTAGCGCATCACGTCTGCTAGCTGGCATATCCATGACTTTTTCACACACGCATTTATTATTATTGAAAATATCATTATCTGAAAGATTTCCTAAAACTTTATTATAATTACAAATAATAGACCCAACAGGTCGTTCATATGAATACACTATTAATGGTTTGAAATCTTTACAATCATCTGGTAACATGGACTTAACTTTCTTTGAATTAATAAGACTGTTAACATTAATTTTGTCTAAAATTTTAGAGGAATAATTTAAAGTGGACATGACTTTATCTTTAATACGGTTATCTTTGGATTTCTTAGAATTAGCTCTAATATATCCCATAAAAGCAAAGACTATATTCTTAAATTTATTTGTGAAATTATGTTTATTGTTTAGAATATTTTCTATAAAAGGAGCAAAACTTTTCTTTTGTAGACCTTTCAATGAATCTTTTAATTTTTTAATTCCAAAATTTCGATATAATGAATATAAATTATTAACAATAATTTTAATATCAGACCTGTTTTTCTTTTTATTAAATGTATTTAGTCTTCTATTACCATGTCTACCTGGTCTTCTGTTTAAAACAAGGAAGTTAAAATATGGGTTATTAAAATAGTTTTTTAATAAATCTTTATACAAAATGTTGCCTACATTTTTTATTTGATTGTTAAGTCCAAATGGATAGATGGTCATTAATTTTCCAATCCAATAATTTTCTCTATCTAAAACATTTTGATTACTTTGAACAATTTCTATAATTTTGTATTTACAATCAAATATAGTGGAGACACGAAACAGGATTTAGAGCCTCTATAACTAGGCTATCTACACAAGAGTGACAAATAACGGAGCTAATATCACCCTAAAAACTAGGCTAGTTAACATTGAATTGACAAAATAGTATTTTCTCAAAAAATATTTTCTGAGATTGTACACTAAAGTGAATTGTTCTTGTATTAAAATGTAAAACTTGCAAACTAAACAAAAATTGGGACAAGGACAATATAAAGTCAAATTAAATTATCAAAATCGCTATGTGGAAACAACGCTTACTAAAATGAAAATTATTAAATAATTAAATAAAATAAAAGAACACAATCCACCACATAGGGTGTACATTACTACATGAGCAAGTTAATCTGTTTCCCAAGCAAACTAATCGCACATATAACAACGCACTATCGTCACGTTAAAGGAAGTACAGTTGTCAAGTTGGGAAGTCCGGGACGTTCTGGCAAATTTTACTAAACTCTGCATGAATAAAGAAACTACATGTTAAATGTCAAAATATTATTTAAAATCAAATTTGCAACATGACAAGACATTAACAATAGTACAAAATACAAATATTGATAAGATATCTATACTATTACAAATAATATATAAAATACAGTACAGCACTCACTAACGATAGTGCTATCGGGTAGATACCTGTAAGCATAGCATGCCTCAAGTGACCCCTATCAATAACTACCTTACAAATAACCTACATTTATAGCACAAATAAACTAAGGAAATCGCAAAAGTAAGCAATTGATACTATCGACAATGAATACATATAATATAAAGACAAATAATTGCAAAATATGAAGTAACAACAGATTTAAACAAAGAGTACTCTTTTAACAAGAACAATAAATTAAAAAATCATCAATATTAATATTAATAATAGAAAAAGATAAACAATAAATACAGACAAAAAGTAAGCAGAGGTTATACAAGAAACTTCAAGTTAAAAATGCTTGATTAAAATTATTGATGTCAAATTTTAGAATACAGTCACAATAATTGACCCTAAAAAGATTAAATTTATGGAACAATTTACTTGCCTCAAAACCTCTGTCCACTAAGAGTCTGTATAGTAACCTAGCTCTAGCCCAAAAGTCATCTACTTTAGTGCAGATTTTACAAAATCTTATTCATTGGGAATACATACAATTATAAGTTATTTTACTATCGATATTACTACTAGGGAAAGGAAAGTTTATTACGTTAAAATTAAAATCATCAACTTTGTGATATACTGTAAGTATGCACTGTTCATTAACAATCTCTATATTTATATCAAGAAAATTTTCAACTTTATAATTTACGTTACATTGTGAGGGGAATAGAATTAGGGTAAATAAGTTTAGCAACTTGATATAAATTTAACATATTGCAAACAAGAATATCATCAATATATTATCTACTATTATTACTTAACAGTTTAGCAAGTGCTAATTTTTCTGGAATTTTATTTTTCTTGCTACTGTCAACTAAGTCTTGTATATATTTAAATTCTAAAGCAAGCAATAATAAGTCTGCAATTAAAGGGCTAGCATTTCCACCCATAGGAATTCCTAATATTTGTTTGAAAATGTACGGCCCGAATCTAACATAAGTATTGAAAAGGAGGAATTTAAGGGCATCTTTAAGTTTAGTTCTATCAAAATATACAGAACTAGTGGGAGTAGAGCTAAGTGATGCATTATTAAAATATGTATAATCATTTATGAAATAATTACCATTCCTAACGAACCTGTCAAAGTGCAAATCTATAATAAAGCAAAGCTCTGAATATACTAAATCTAAAGGCAAATTGGTATACAAAGTTGAAAAGTCGAAGCTATGTACCGAGGTAACTTTCGGCATGGTATTTATTTTATCAATAACTTCTAACGAATTGTCAACACTCCAATAATAGTTAATGCCAGTTCTTCTCATGATGGTATTACAATATCTTTTATGAGTACTGTTAATGTATTTTAAGCAATTTACGACTTGTTCTGATAGAGTTTTAGTGGTAGCAAATTTTGCTCCGGCAATAAAGCGATATTTATAAGGTCTTTTATGAAATTTAGGTAACATGTATAATTTTGTAATGCACTTGTTCTTATCAGAAAGTTTAATATCAAATATTATATTTTGCTTGGTATGTTCATCGATTAAGTTATCAATATTCAGATTATTTTGAATTTCATAAACAGAATTACCGCAAATATTTTTACGTAATATGTTACCCTTAATACCTAATTCTTTTTTCATATTTCCAAGATAAAATTTCTTACATGTGAAGCTATAATTATTGCTGGCTTTATCTACTGTAGTGATTACAAAATGTTTATGTAAATTTATTAAATCAGCTTTAAGCTTATTATAATTATAGTCTATAAAATCTGAAAGATTAAATTCATTTTTAAGCGAGAAAATTTTATTTCTAATTAACTTAATTAATAATTTAGACCATGCTTCTAGTTCTCTCGCATTGCAGCACGCAATTTTTAACAATTTATCTTTTAATTTATTGACTGAAAAAACAATATCTTTTAAAATTATGTCCCATGTTACTTTATTACTCCCTATTCTAAATTTAAACCCTTTACGACATAGCTCCGCTAATTTGTCGTTTGCAAAATGTTTAACTAGTTCTACATCACCTGTTAATATGTGACATATCGGACAATAAATGAACTTTGCTAGCGCATCACGTCTGCTAGCTGGCATATCCATGACTTTTTCACACACGCATTTATTATTATTGAAAATATCATTATCTGAAAGATTTCCTAAAACTTTATTATAATTACAAATAATAGACCCAACAGGTCGTTCATATGAATACACTATTAATGGTTTGAAATCTTTACAATCATCTGGTAACATGGACTTAACTTTCTTTGAATTAATAAGACTGTTAACATTAATTTTGTCTAAAATTTTAGAGGAATAATTTAAAGTGGACATGACTTTATCTTTAATACGGTTATCTTTGGATTTCTTAGAATTAGCTCTAATATATCCCATAAAAGCAAAGACTATATTCTTAAATTTATTTGTGAAATTATGTTTATTGTTTAGAATATTTTCTATAAAAGGAGCAAAACTTTTCTTTTGTAGACCTTTCAATGAATCTTTTAATTTTTTAATTCCAAAATTTCGATATAATGAATATAAATTATTAACAATAATTTTAATATCAGACCTGTTTTTCTTTTTATTAAATGTATTTAGTCTTCTATTACCGTGTCTACCTGGTCTTCTGTTTAAAACAAGGAAGTTAAAATATGGGTTATTAAAATAGTTTTTTAATAAATCTTTATACAAAATGTTGCCTACATTTTTTATTTGATTGTTAAGTCCAAATGGATAGATGGTCATTAATTTTCCAATCCAATAATTTTCTCTATCTAAAACATTTTGATTACTTTGAACAATTTCTATAATTTTGTATTTACAATCAAATATAGTGGAGACACGAAACAGGATTTAGAGCCTCTATAACTAGGCTATCTACGTAGGCTATCTACGTAGACAAATAACAGAGCTAAAAAAAACTAAAAACTAGGCTAGTTAAGATTGAATTGACAAAAAAATATTTTCTCAAAAAATATTTTCTGAGATTGTACTCTAAAGTGAATTGGTCTTGTATAGTGGAGACACAAAAGGGAATTTAGAGCCTCTATAACTAGGCTATCTACACGAGCCGTAGACAAATAACGGAGCTAAAATCACCCTAAAAACTAGGCTAGTTAAGATTGAATTGACAAAATAATATTTTCTCAAAAAATATTTTCTGAGATTGTACACTAAAGTGAATTGGTCTTGTATAGTGGAGACACGAAACAGGATTTAGAGCCTCTATAACTAGGCTATCTCCACAAGACGTAGACAAATAACGGACTAAAATCACCCTAAAAACTAGGCTAGTTAAGATTGAATTGACAAAATAATATTTTCTCAAAAAAAAAATCTGAGATTGTACACTAAAGTGAATTGGTCTTGTATAGTGGAGACACAAAAGGGAATTTAGAGCCTCTATAACTAGGCTATCTACACGAGACGTAGTCAAATAACAGAGCTAAAATCACCCTAAAAACTAGGCTAGTTAAGATTGAATTGACAAAATAATATTTTCTCTCAAAAAATATTTTCTGAGATTGTACACTAAAGTGTACTAAAGTGTATCTTGTATAGTGGAGACACGAAACAGGATTTAGAACCCCTATAACTAGCCTATCTATAGATAGCCTATCTATAGTGGAGACATAAAACGGGATTTAGAGCCCCTATAACTAGGCTATCTACATGAGATGTAGACATATAACGGAGCTAAAATCACCCTAAAAACTAGGCTAGTTAAGATTGAATTGACAAAATAATATTTTCTCAAAAAATATTTTCTGAGATTGTACACTAAAGTGAATTGGTCTTGTATAGTGGAGACATAAAACGGGATTTAGAGACCCTATAACTAGGCTATCTACACGAGATGTAGAGATATAACGGAGCTAAAATCACCCTAAAAATTAGGCTAGTTAAGATGGAATTGACAAAATAATATTTTCTCTAAAAATATTTTCTGAGATTGTACACTAAAGTGAATTGGTCTTGTATAGTGGAGACACGAAACAGGATTTAGAGCCCCTATAACTAGGCTATCTACACGAGCCGTAGACATATAACAGAGCTAAAATCACCCTAAAAACTAGGCTAGTTTTGACAAAATAATATTTTCTCAAAAAATATTTTCTGAGATTGTACACTAAAGTGAATTGGTCTTGTATAGTGGAGACACGAAACGGAATTTAGAGCCCCTATATCTAGGCTATCTACACGAGACGTAGACAAATAACAGAGCTAAAATCACCCTAAAAACTAGGCTAGTTAAGATTGAATTGACAAAATAATATTTTCTCAAAAAATATTTTCTGAGATTGGACACTAAAGTGAATTGGTCTTGTATACTGGAGACACGAAACAGGATTTAGAGCCTCTATAACTAGGCTATCTACACAAGACGTAGACAAATAACGGAGCTAATATCACCCTAAAAACTAGGCTAGTTAACATTGAATTGACAAAATAGTATTTTCTCAAAAAATATTTTCTGAGATTGTACACTAAAGTGAATTGTTCTTGTATTAAAATGTAAAACTTGCAAACTAAACAAACCAAAATTGGGACAAGGACAATATAAAGTCAAATTAAATTATCAAAATCGCTATGTGGAAACAACGCTTACTAAAATGAAAATTATTAAATAAATAAAATAAAATAAAAGAACACAATCCACCACATAGGGTGTACATTACTACATGAGCAAGTTAATCTGTTTCCCAAGCAAACTAATCGCACATATAACAACGCACTATCGTCACGTTAAAGGAAGTACAGTTGTCAAGTTTGGGAAGTCCGGGACGTTCTGGCAAATTTTACTAAACTCTGCATGAATAAAGAAACTACATGTTAAATGTCAAAATATTATTTAAAATCAAATTTGCAACATGACAAGACATTAACAATAGTACAAAATACAAATATTGATAAGATATCTATACTATTACAAAATAATATATAAAATACAGTACAGCACTCACTAACGATAGTGCTATCGGGTAGATACCTGTAAGCATAGCATGCCTCAAGTGACCCCTATCAATAACTACCCTACAAATAACCTACATTTATAGCACAAATAAACTAAGGAAATCGCAAAAGTAAGCAATTGATACTATCGACAATGAATACATATAATATAAAGACAAATAATTGCAAAATATGAAGTAACAACAGATTTAAACAAAGAGTACTCTTTTAACAAGAACAATAAATTAAAAAATCATCAATATTAATATTAATAATAGAAAAAGATAAACAATAAATACAGACAAAAAGTAAGCAGAGGTTATACAAGAAACTTCAAGTTAAAATGCTTGATTAAAATTATTGATGTCAAATTTTAGAATACAGTCACAATAATTGACCCTAAAAAGATTAAATTTATGGAACAATTTACTTGCCTCAAAACCTCTGTCCACTAAGAGTCTGTATAGTAACCTAGCTCTAGCCCAAAAGTCATCTACTTTAGTGCAGATTTTACAAAATCTTATTCATTGGGAATACAAACAATTATAAGTTATTTTACTATCGATATTACTACTAGGGAAAGGAAAGTTTATTACGTTAAAATTAAAATCATCAACTTTGTGATATACTGTAAGTATGCACTGTTCATTAACAATCTCTATATTTATATCAAGAAAATTTTCAACTTTATAATTTACGTTACATTGTGAGGGGAATAGAATTAGGGTAAATAAGTTTAGCAACTTGATTAAAATTTAACATATTGCAAACAAGAATATCATCAATATATTATCTACTATTATTACTTAACAGTTTAGCAAGTGCTAATTTTTCTGGAATTTTATTTTTCTTGCTACTGTCAACTAAGTCTTGTATATATTTAAATTCTAAAGCAAGCAATAATAAGTCTGCAATTAAAGGGCTAGCATTTCCACCCATAGGAATTCCTAATATTTGTTTGAAAATGTACGGCCCGAATCTAACATAAGTATTGAAAAGGAGGAATTTAAGGGCATCTTTAAGTTTAGTTCTATCAAAATATACAGAACTAGTGGGAGTAGAGCTAAGTGATGCATTATTAAAATATGTATAATCATTTATGAAATAATTACCATTCCTAACGAACCTGTCAAAGTGCAAATCTATAATAAAGCAAAGCTCTGAATATACTAAATCTAAAGGCAAATTGGTATACAAAGTTGAAAAGTCGAAGCTATGTACCGAGGTAACTTTCGGCATGGTATTTATTTTATCAATAACTTCTAACGAATTGTCAACACTCCAATAATAGTTAATGCCAGTTCTTCTCATGATGGTATTACAATATCTTTTATGAGTACTGTTAATGTATTTTAAGCAATTTACGACTTGTTCTGATAGAGTTTTAGTGGTAGCAAATTTTCTCCGGCAATAAAGCGATATTTATAAGGTTTTTTATGAAATTTAGGTAACATGTATAATTTTGCAATGCACTTGTTCTTATCAGAAAGTTTAATATCAAATATTATATTTTGCTTGGTATGTTCATCGATTAAGTTATCAATATTCAGATTATTTTGAATTTCATAAACAGAATTACCGCAAATATTTTTACGTAATATGTTACCCTTAATACCTAATTCTTTTTTCATATTTTCAAGATAAAATTTCTTACATGTGAAGCTATAATTATTGCTGGCTTTATCTACTGTAGTGATTACAAAATGTTTATGTAAATTTATTAAATCAGCTTTAAGCTTATTATAATTATAGTCTATAAAATCTGAAAGATTAAATTCATTTTTAAGCGAGAAAATTTTATTTCTAATTAACTTAATTAATAATTTAGACCATGCTTCTAGTTCTCTCTCGCATTGCAGCACGCAATTTTTAACAATTTATCTTTTAATTTATTGACTGAAAAAACAATATCTTTTAAAATTATGTCCCATGTTACTTTATTACTCCCTATTCTAAATTTAAACCCTTTACGACATAGCTCCGCTAATTTGTCGTTTGCAAAATGTTTAACTAGTTCTACATCACCTGTTAATATGTGACATATCGGACAATAAATGAACTTTGCTAGCGCATCACGTCTGCTAGCTGGCATATCCATGACTTTTTCACACACGCATTTATTATTATTGAAAATATCATTATCTGAAAGATTTCCTAAAACTTTATTATAATTACAAATAATAGACCCAACAGGTCGTTCATATGAATACACTATTAATGGTTTGAAATCTTTACAATCATCTGGTAACATGGACTTAACTTTCTTTGAATTAATAAGACTGTTAACATTAATTTTGTCTAAAATTTTAGAGGAATAATTTAAAGTGGACATGACTTTATCTTTAATACGGTTATCTTTGGATTTCTTAGAATTAGCTCTAATATATCCCATAAAAGCAAAGACTATATTCTTAAATTTATTTGTGAAATTATGTTTATTGTTTAGAATATTTTCTATAAAAGGAGCAAAACTTTTCTTTTGTAGACCTTTCAATGAATCTTTTAATTTTTTAATTCCAAAAATTTCGATATAATGAATATAAATTATTAACAATAATTTTAATATCAGACCTGTTTTTCTTTTTATTTAAATGTATTTAGTCTTCTATTACCGTGTCTACCTGGTCTTCTGTTTAAAACAAGGAAGTTAAAATATGGGTTATTAAAATAGTTTTTTAATAAATCTTTATACAAAATGTTGCCTACATTTTTTATTTGATTGTTAAGTCCAAATGGATAGATGGTCATTAATTTTCCAATCCAATAATTTTCTCTATCTAAAACATTTTGATTACTTTGAACAATTTCTATAATTTTGTATTTACAATCAAATATAGTGGAGACACGAAACAGGATTTAGAGCCTCTATAACTAGGCTATCTACACAAGACGTAGACAAATAACGGAGCTAATATCACCCTAAAAACTAGGCTAGTTAACATTGAATTGACAAAATAGTATTTTCTCAAAAAATATTTTCTGAGATTGTACACTAAAGTGAATTGTTCTTGTATTAAAATGTAAAACTTGCAAACTAAACAACCAAAATTGGGACAAGGACAATATAAAGTCAAATTAAATTATCAAAATCGCTATGTGGAAACAACGCTTACTAAAATGAAAATTATTAAATAAATAAAATAAAATAAAAGAACACAATCCACCACATAGGGTGTACATTACTACATGAGCAAGTTAATCTGTTTCCCAAGCAAACTAATCGCACATATAACAACGCACTATCGTCACGTTAAAGGAAGTACAGTTGTCAAGTTTGGGAAGTCCGGGACGTTCTGGCAAATTTTACTAAACTCTGCATGAATAAAGAAACTACATGTTAAATGTCAAAATATTATTTAAAATCAAATTTGCAACATGACAAGACATTAACAATAGTACAAAATACAAATATTGATAAGATATCTATACTATTACAAATAATATATAAAATACAGTACAGCACTCACTAACGATAGTGCTATCGGGTAGATACCTGTAAGCATAGCATGCCTCAAGTGACCCCTATCAATAACTACCCTACAAATAACCTACATTTATAGCACAAATAAACTAAGGAAATCGCAAAAGTAAGCAATTGATACTATCGACAATGAATACATATAATATAAAGACAAATAATTGCAAAATATGAAGTAACAACAGATTTAAACAAAGAGTACTCTTTTAACAAGAACAATAAATTAAAAAATCATCAATATTAATATTAATAATAGAAAAAGATAAACAATAAATACAGACAAAAAGTAAGCAGAGGTTATACAAGAAACTTCAAGTTAAAAATGCTTGATTAAAATTATTGATGTCAAATTTTAGAATACAGTCACAATAATTGACCCTAAAAAGATTAAATTTATGGAACAATTTACTTGCCTCAAAACCTCTGTCCACTAAGAGTCTGTATAGTAACCTAGCTCTAGCCCAAAAGTCATCTACTTTAGTGCAGATTTTACAAAATCTTATTCATTGGGAATACATACAATTATAAGTTATTTTACTATCGATATTACTACTAGGGAAAGGAAAGTTTATTACGTTAAAATTAAAATCATCAACTTTGTGATATACTGTAAGTATGCACTGTTCATTAACAATCTCTATATTTATATCAAGAAAATTTTCAACTTTATAATTTACGTTACATTGTGAGGGGAATAGAATTAGGGTAAATAAGTTTAGCAACTTGATATAAATTTAACATATTGCAAACAAGAATATCATCAATATATTATCTACTATTATTACTTAACAGTTTAGCAAGTGCTAATTTTTCTGGAATTTTATTTTTCTTGCTACTGTCAACTAAGTCTTGTATATATTTAAATTCTAAAGCAAGCAATAATAAGTCTGCAATTAAAGGGCTAGCATTTCCACCCATAGGAATTCCTAATATTTGTTTGAAAATGTACGGCCCGAATCTAACATAAGTATTGAAAAGGAGGAATTTAAGGGCATCTTTAAGTTTAGTTCTATCAAAATATACAGAACTAGTGGGAGTAGAGCTAAGTGATGCATTATTAAAATATGTATAATCATTTATGAAATAATTACCATTCCTAACGAACCTGTCAAAGTGCAAATCTATAATAAAGCAAAGCTCTGAATATACTAAATCTAAAGGCAAATTGGTATACAAAGTTGAAAAGTCGAAGCTATGTACCGAGGTAACTTTCGGCATGGTATTTATTTTATCAATAACTTCTAACGAATTGTCAACACTCCAATAATAGTTAATGCCAGTTCTTCTCATGATGGTATTACAATATCTTTTATGAGTACTGTTAATGTATTTTAAGCAATTTACGACTTGTTCTGATAGAGTTTTAGTGGTAGCAAATTTTGCTCCGGCAATAAAGCGATATTTATAAGGTCTTTTATGAAATTTAGGTAACATGTATAATTTTGTAATGCACTTGTTCTTATCAGAAAGTTTAATATCAAATATTATATTTTGCTTGGTATGTTCATCGATTAAGTTATCAATATTCAGATTATTTTGAATTTCATAAACAGAATTACCGCAAATATTTTTACGTAATATGTTACCCTTAATACCTAATTCTTTTTTCATATTTTCAAGATAAAATTTCTTACATGTGAAGCTATAATTATTGCTGGCTTTATCTACTGTAGTGATTACAAAATGTTTATGTAAATTTATTAAATCAGCTTTAAGCTTATTATAATTATAGTCTATAAAATCTGAAAGATTAAATTCATTTTTAAGCGAGAAAATTTTATTTCTAATTAACTTAATTAATAATTTAGACCATGCTTCTAGTTCTCTCGCATTGCAGCACGCAATTTTTAACAATTTATCTTTTAATTTATTGACTGAAAAAACAATATCTTTTAAAATTATGTCCCATGTTACTTTATTACTCCCTATTCTAAATTTAAACCCTTTACGACATAGCTCCGCTAATTTGTCGTTTGCAAAATGTTTAACTAGTTCTACATCACCTGTTAATATGTGACATATCGGACAATAAATGAACTTTGCTAGCGCATCACGTCTGCTAGCTGGCATATCCATGACTTTTTCACACACGCATTTATTATTATTGAAAATATCATTATCTGAAAGATTTCCTAAAACTTTATTATAATTACAAATAATAGACCCAACAGGTCGTTCATATGAATACACTATTAATGGTTTGAAATCTTTACAATCATCTGGTAACATGGACTTAACTTTCTTTGAATTAATAAGACTGTTAACATTAATTTTGTCTAAAATTTTAGAGGAATAATTTAAAGTGGACATGACTTTATCTTTAATACGGTTATCTTTGGATTTCTTAGAATTAGCTCTAATATATCCCATAAAAGCAAAGACTATATTCTTAAATTTATTTGTGAAATTATGTTTATTGTTTAGAATATTTTCTATAAAAGGAGCAAAACTTTTCTTTTGTAGACCTTTCAATGAATCTTTTAATTTTTTAATTCCAAAAATTTCGATATAATGAATATAAATTATTAACAATAATTTTAATATCAGACCTGTTTTTCTTTTTATTAAATGTATTTAGTCTTCTATTACCGTGTCTACCTGGTCTTCTGTTTAAAACAAGGAAGTTAAAATATGGGTTATTAAAATAGTTTTTTAATAAATCTTTATACAAAATGTTGCCTACATTTTTTATTTGATTGTTAAGTCCAAATGGATAGATGGTCATTAATTTTCCAATCCAATAATTTTCTCTATCTAAAACATTTTGATTACTTTGAACAATTTCTATAATTTTGTATTTACAATCAAATATAGTGGAGACACGAAACAGGATTTAGAGCCTCTATAACTAGGCTATCTACGTAGGCTATCTACGTAGACAAATAACAGAGCTAAAAAAAAAACTAAAAACTACGCTAGTTAAGATTGAATTGACAAAATAATATTTTCTCAAAAAATATTTTCTGAGATTGTACTCTAAAGTGAATTGGTCTTGTATAGTGGAGACACAAAAGGGAATTTAGAGCCTCTATAACTAGGCTATCTACACGAGACGTAGACAAATAACGGAGCTAAAATCACCCTAAAAACTAGGCTAGTTAAGATTGAATTGACAAAATAATATTTTCTCAAAAAATATTTTCTGAGATTGTACACTAAAGTGAATTGGTCTTGTATAGTGGAGACACGAAACAGGATTTAGAGCCTCTATAACTAGGCTATCTCCACAAGACGTAGACAAATAACGGAGCTAAAATCACCCTAAAAACTAGGCTAGTTAAGATTGAATTGACAAAATTATATTTTCTCAAAAAAAAAATTCTGAGATTGTACACTAAAGTGAATTGGTCTTGTATAGTGGAGACACAAAAGGGAATTTAGAGCCCCTATAACTAGGCTATCTACACGAGACGTAGACATATAACAGAGCTAAAATCACCCTAAAAACTAGGCTAGTTAAGATTGAATTGACAAAATAATATTTTCTCAAAAATATTTTCTGAGATTGTACACTAAAGTGTACTAAAGTGTATCTTGTATAGTGGAGACACGAAACAGGATTTAGAACCCCTATAACTAGCCTATCTAGCCTATCTATAGTGGAGACACAAAACGGTATTTAGAGCCTCTATAACTAGGCTATCTACATGAGATGTAGACATATAACGGAGCTAAAATCACCCTAAAAACTAGGCTAGTTAAGATTGAATTGACAAAATAATATTTTCTCAAAAAATATTTTCTGAGATTGTACACTAAAGTGAATTGGTCTTGTATAGTGGAGACATAAAACGGGATTTAGAGACCCTATAACTAGGCTATCTACACGAGATGTAGAGATATAACGGAGCTAAAATCACCCTAAAAATTAGGCTAGTTAAGAGGAATTGACAAAATAATATTTTCTCAAAAATATTTTCTGAGATTGTACACTAAAGTGAATTGGTCTTGTATAGTGGAGACACGAAACAGGATTTAGAGCCCCTATAACTAGGCTATCTACACGAGCCGTAGACATATAACAGAGCTAAAATCACCCTAAAAACTAGGCTAGTTTTGACAAAATAATATTTTCTCAAAAAATATTTTCTGAGATTGTACACTAAAGTGAATTGGTCTTGTATAGTGGAGACACGAAACGGAATTTAGAGCCCCTATATCTAGGCTATCTACACGAGACGTAGACAAATAACAGAGCTAAAATCACCCTAAAAACTAGGCTAGTTAAGATTGAATTGACAAAATAATATTTTCTCAAAAAATATTTCTGAGATTGTACACTAAAGTGAATTGGTCTTGTATAGTGGAGACACGAAACAGGATTTAGAGCCTCTATAACTAGGCTATCTACACGAGACGTAGACAAATAACGGAGCTAAAATCACCCTAAAAACTAGGCTAGTTAAGATTGAATTGACAAATTCATATTTTCTCAAAAAATATTTTCTGAGATTGTACACTAAAGTGAATTGGTCTTGTATTAAAATGTAAAACTTGCAAACTAAACAAACCAAAATTGGGACAAGGACAATATAAAGTCAAATTAAATTATCAAAATCGCTATGTGGAAACAACGCTTACTAAAATGAAAATTATTAAATAAATAAAATAAAATAAAAGAACACAATCCACCACATAGGGTGTACATTACTACATGAGCAAGTTAATCTGTTTCCCAAGCAAACTAATCGCACATATAACAACGCACTATCGTCACGTTAAAGGAAGTACAGTAGTCAAGTTTGGGAAGTCCGGGACGTTCTGGCAAATTTTACTAAACTCTAGATGAATAAAGAAACTACATGTTAAATGTCAAAATATTATTTAAAATCAAATTTGCAACATGACAAGACATTAACAATAGTACAAAATACAAATATTGATAAGATATCTATACTATTACAAAATAATATATAAAATACAGTACAGCACTCACTAACGATAGTGCTATCGGGTAGGTACCTGTAAGCATAGCATGCCTCAAGTGACCCCTATCAATAACTACCCTACAAATAACCTACATTTATAGCACAAATAAACTAAGGAAATCGCAAAAGTAATTGATACTATCGACAATGAATACATATAATATAAAGACAAATAATTGCAAAATATGAAGTAACAACAGATTTAAACAAAGAGTACTTTAACACAACAACAACAAAGAGTACTCTTTTAACAAGAACAATAAATTAAAAAATCATCAATATTAATATTAATAATAGAAAAAGATAAACAATAAATACAGACAAAAAGTAAGCAGAGGTTATACAAGAAACTTCAAGTTAAAAATGCTTGATTAAAATTATTGATGTCAAATTTTAGAATACAGTCACAATAATTGACCCTAAAAAGATTAAATTTATGGAACAAAACCTCTGTCCACTAAGAGTCTGTATAGTAACCTAGCTCTAGGCCAAAAGTCATCTACTTTAGTGCAGATTTTACAAAATCTTATTCATTGGGAATACAAACAATTATAAGTTATTTTACTATCGATATTACTACTAGGGAAAGGAAAGTTTATTACGTTAAAATTAAAATCATCAACTTTGTGATATACTGTAAGTATGCACTGTTCATTAACAATCTCTATATTTATATCAAGAAAATTTTCAACTTTATAATTTACGTTACATTGTGAGGGGAATAGAATTAGGGTAAATAAGTTTAGCAACTTGATTAAAATTTAACATATTGCAAACAAGAATATCATCAATATATTATCTACTATTATTACTTAACAGTTTAGCAAGTGCTAATTTTTCTGGAATTTTATTGTTTCTTGCTACTGTCAACTAAGTCATGTATAAATGTATAATTCTAAAGCAAACAAGAATTAAACTGCAATTAATGGGCTAGCATTGCCACCCATAGGAATTCCTAATATTTGTTTGAAAATGTACGGCCCGAATCTAACATAAGTATTGAAAAGGAGGAATTTAAGGGCATCTTTAAGTTTAGTTCTATCAAAATATACAGAACTAGTGGGAGTAGAGCTAAGTGATGCATTATTAAAATATGTATAATCATTTATGAAATAATTACCATTCCTAACGAACCTGTCAAAGTGCAAATATCATAAAGCAAATCTCTGAATATACTAAATCTAAAGGCAAATTGGTATACAAAGTTGAAAAGTCGAAGCTATGTACCGAGGTAACTTTCGGCATGGTATTTATTTTATCAATAACTTCTAACGAATTGTCAACACTCCAATAATAGTTAATGCCAGTTCTTCTCATGATGGTATTACAATATCTTTTATGAGTACTGTTAATGTATTTTAAGCAATTTACGACTTGTTCTGATAGAGTTTTAGTGGTAGCAAATTTTGCTCGGCAATAAAGCGATATTTATAAGGTCTTTTATGAAATTTAGGTAACATGTATAATTTTGCAATGCACTTGTTCTTATCAGAAAGTTTAATATCAAATATTATATTTTGCTTGGTATGTTCATCGATTAAGTTATCAATATTCAGATTATTTTGAATTTCATAAACAGAATTACCGCAAATATTTTTACGTAATATGTTACCCTTAATACCTAATTCTTTTTTCATATTTTCAAGATAAAATTTCTTACATGTGAAGCTATAATTATTGCTGGCTTTATCTACTGTAGTGATTACAAAATGTTTATGTAAATTTATTAAATCAGCTTTAAGCTTATTATAATTATAGTCTATAAAATCTGAAAGATTAAATTCATTTTTAAGCGAGAGAATTTTATTTCCAATTAACTTAATTAATAATTTAGACCATGCTTCTAGTTCTCTCGCATTGCAGCACGCAATTTTTAACAATTTATCTTTTAATTTATTGACTGAAAAAACAATATCTTTTAAAATTATGTCCCATGTTACTTTATTACTCCCTATTCTAAATTTAAACCCTTTACGACATAGTTCCGCTAATTTGTCGTTTGCAAAATGTTTAACTAGTTCTACATCACCTGTTAATATGTGACATATCGGACAATAAATGAACTTTGCTAGCGCATCACGTCTGCTAGCTGGCATATCCATGACTCTTTCACACACGCATTTATTATTATTGAAAATATCATTATCTGAAAGATTTCCTAAAACTTTATTATAATTACAAATAATAGACCCAACAGGTCGTTCATATGAATACACTATTAATGGTTTGAAATCTTTACAATCATCTGGTAACATGGACTTAACTTTCTTTGAATTAATAAGACTTAACATTAATTTTGTCTAAAATTTTAGAGGAATAATTTAAAGTGGACATGGCTTTATCTTAATACGGTTATCTTTGGATTTCTTAGAATTAGCTCTAATATATCCCATAAAAGCAAAGACTATATTCTTAAATTTATTTGTGAAATTATGTTTATTGTTTAGAATATTTCTATAAAAGGAGCAAAACTTTTCTTTTGTAGACCTTTCAATGAATCTTTTAATTTTTAATTCCAAATTTCGATATAATGAATATAAATTATTAACAATAATTTTAATATCAGACTGTACTTTTTATTAAATGTATTCAGACTTCTATTACCGTGTCTACCTGGTCTTCTGTTAAACAAGGAAGTTAAAATATGGGTTATTAAAAGTTTTTTAATAAATCTTTATACAAAATGTTGCCTACATTTTTTATTTGATTGTTAAGTCCAAATGGATAGATGGTCATTAATTTTCCAATCCAATAATTTTCTCTATCTAAAACATTTTTGATTACTTTGAACAATTTCTATAATTTTGTATTTACAATCAAATATAGTGGAGACACGAAACAGGATTTAGAGCCTCTATAACTAGGCTATCTACGTAGGCTATCTACGTAGACAAATAACAGAGCTAAAAAAAACTAAAAACTAGGCTAGTTAAGATTGAATTGACGAAATAATATTTTCTCAAAAATATTTTCTGAGATTGTACTCTAAAGTGAATTGGTCTTGTATAGTGGAGACACGAAACAGGATTTAGAGCCTCTATAACTAGGCTATCTCCACAAGACGTAGACAAATAACGGACTAAAATCACCCTAAAAACTAGGCTAGTTAAGATTGAATTGACAAAATAATATTTTCTCAAAAAAAAATTCTGAGATTGTACACTAAAGTGAATTGGTCTTGTATAGTGGAGACACAAAAGGGAATTTAGAGCCTCTATAACTAGGCTATCTACACGAGACGTAGTCAAATAACAGAGCTAAAATCACCCTAAAAACTAGGCTAGTTAAGATTGAATTGACAAAATAATATTTTCTCAAAAAATATTTTCTGAGATTGTACACTAAAGTGTACTAAAGTGTATCTTGTATAGTGGAGACACGAAACATGATTTAGAGCCTCTATAACTAGCCTATCTATAGATAGCCTATCTATAGTGGAGACATAAAACGGGATTTAGAGCCCCTATAACTAGGCTATCTACATGAGATGTAGACATATAACGGAGCTAAAATCACCCTAAAAACTAGGCTAGTTAAGATTGAATTGACAAAATAATATTTTCTCAAAAAATATTTTCTGAGATTGTACACTAAAGTGAATTGGTCTTGTATAGTGGAGACATAAAACGGGATTTAGAGACCCTATAACTAGGCTATCTACACGAGATGTAGAGATATAACGGAGCTAAAATCACCCTAAAAATTAGGCTAGTTAAGATTGAATTGACAAAATAATATTTTCTCAAAAAATATTTTCTGAGATTGTACACTAAAGTGAATTGGTCTTGTATAGTGGAGACACGAAACAGGATTTAGAGCCCCTATAACTAGGCTATCTACACGAGCCGTAGACATATAACAGAGCTAAAATCACCCTAAAAACTAGGCTAGTTTTGACAAAATAATATTTTCTCAAAAAATATTTTCTGAGATTGTACACTAAAGTGAATTGGTCTTGTATAGTGGAGACACGAAACGGAATTTAGAGCCCCTATATCTAGGCTATCTACACGAGACGTAGACAAATAACAGAGCTAAAATCACCCTAAAAACTAGGCTAGTTAAGATTGAATTGACAAAATAATATTTTCTCAAAAAATATTTTCTGAGATTGTACACTAAAGTGAATTGGTCTTGTATAGTGGAGACACGAAACAGGATTTAGAGCCTCTATAACTAGGCTATCTACACAAGACGTAGACAAATAACGGAGCTAATATCACCCTAAAAACTAGGCTAGTTAAGATTGAATTGACAAAATAGTATTTTCTCAAAAAATATTTTCTGAGATTGTACACTAAAGTGTTGTATTTAAATGTAAAACTTGCAAACTAAACAAACCAAAATTGGGACAAGGACAATATAAAGTCAAATTAAATTATCAAAATCGCTATGTGGAAACAACGCTTACTAAAATGAAAATTATTAAATAAATAAAATAAAATAAAAGAACACAATCCACCACATAGGGTGTACATTACTACATGAGCAAGTTAATCTGTTTCCCAAGCAAACTAATCGCACATATAACAACGCACTATCGTCACGTTAAAGGAAGTACAGTTGTCAAGTTTGGGAAGTCCGGGACGTTCTGGCAAATTTTACTAATCTCTGCATGAATAAAGAAACTACATGTTAAATGTCAAAATATTATTTAAAATCAAATTTGCAACATGACAAGACATTAACAATAGTACAAAATACAAATATTGATAAGATATCTATACTATTACAAAATAATATATAAAATACAGTACAGCACTCACTAACGATAGTGCTATCGGGTAGATACCTGTAAGCATAGCATGCCTCAAGTGACCCCTATCAATAACTACCCTACAAATAACCTACATTTATAGCACAAAAAAACTAAGGAAATCGCAAAAGTAAGCAATTGATACTATCGACAATGAATACATATAATATAAAGACAAATAATTGCAAAATATGAAGTAACAACAGATTTAAACAAAGAGTACTCTTTTAAACAAGAACAATAAATTAAAAAATCATCAATATTAATATTAATAATAGAAAAAGATAAACAATAAATACAGACAAAAAGTAAGCAGAGGTTATACAAGAAACTTCAAGTTAAAAATGCTTGATTAAAATTATTGATGTCAAATTTTAGAATACAGTCACAATAATTGACCCTAAAAAGATTAAATTTATGGAACAATTTACTTGCCTCAAAACCTCTGTCCACTAAGAGTCTGTATAGTAACCTAGCTCTAGCCCAAAAGTCATCTACTTTAGTGCAGATTTTACAAAATCTTATTCATTGGGAATACAAACAATTATAAGTTATTTTACTATCGATATTACTACTAGGGAAAGGAAAGTTTATTACGTTAAAATAAAAATCATCAACTTTGTGATATACTGTAAGTATGCACTGTTCATTAACAATCTCTATATTTATATCAAGAAAATTTTCAACTTTATAATTTACGTTACATTGTGAGGGGAATAGAATTAGGGTAAATAAGTTTAGCAACTTGATTAAAATTTAACATATTGCAAACAAGAATATCATCAATATATTATCTACTATTATTACTTAACAGTTTAGCAAGTGCTAATTTTTCTGGAATTTTATTTTTCTTGCTACTGTCAACTAAGTCTTGTATATATTTAAATTCTAAAGCAAGCAATAATAAGTCTGCAATTAAAGGGCTAGCATTTCCACCCATAGGAATTCCTAATATTTGTTTGAAAATGTACGGCCCGAATCTAACATAAGTATTGAAAAGGAGGAATTTAAGGGCATCTTTAAGTTTAGTTCTATCAAAATATACAGAACTAGTGGGAGTAGAGCTAAGTGATGCATTATAAAAATATGTATAATCATTTATGAAATAATTACCATTCCTAACGAACCTGTCAAAGTGCAAATCTATAATAAAGCAAAGCTCTGAATATACTAAATCTAAAGGCAAATTGGTATACAAAGTTGAAAAGTAGAAGCTATGTACCGAGGTAACTTTCGGCATGGTATTTATTTTATCAATAACTTCTAACGAATTGTCAACACTCCAATAATAGTTAATGCCAGTTCTTCTCATGATGGTATTACAATATCTTTTATGAGTACTGTTAATGTATTTTAAGCAATTTACGACTTGTTCTGATAGAGTTTTAGTGGTAGCAAATTTTGCTCCGGCAATAAAGCGATATTTATAAGGTCTTTTATGAAATTTAGGTAACATGTATAATTTTGCAATGCACTTGTTCTTATCAGAAAGTTTAATATCAAATATTATATTTTGCTTGGTATGTTCATCGATTAAGTTATCAATATTCAGATTATTTTGAATTTCATAAACAGAATTACCGCAAATATTTTTACGTAATATGTTACCCTTAATACCTAATTCTTTTTACATGTTTTCAAGATAAAATTTCTTACATGTGAAGCTATAATTATTGCTGGCTAAAGCCAGCAGTAGTGATTACAAAATGTTTATGTAAATTTATTAAATCAGCTTTAAGCTTATTATAATTATAGTCTATAAAATCTGAAAGATTAAATTCATTTTTAAGCGAGAAAATTTTATTTCTAATTAACTTAATTAATAATTTAGACCATGCTTCTAGTTCTCTCGCATTGCAGCACGCAATTTTTAACAATTTATCTTTTAATTTATTGACTGAAAAAACAATATCTTTTAAAATTATGTCCCATGTTACTTTATTACTCCCTATTCTAAATTTAAACCTTTACGACATAGCTCCGCTAATTTGTCGTTTGCAAAATGTTTAACTAGTTCTACATCACCTGTTAATATGTGACATATCGGACAATAAATGAACTTTGCTAGCGCATCACGTCTGCTAGCTGGCATATCCATGACTCTTTCACACACGCATTTATTATTATTGAAAATATCATTATCTGAAAGATTTCCTAAAACTTTATTATAATTACAAATAATAGACCCAACAGGTCGTTCATATGAATACACTATTAATGGTTTGAAATCTTTACAATCATCTGGTAAAATGGACTTAACTTTCTTTGAATTAATAAGACTGTTAACATTAATTTTGTCTAAAATTTTAGAGGAATAATTTAAAGTGGACATGACTTTATCTTTAATACGGTTATCTTTGGATTTCTTAGAATTAGCTCTAATATATCCCATAAAAGCAAAGACTATATTCTTAAATTTATTTGTGAAATTATGTTTATTGTTTAGAATATTTTCTATAAAAGGAGCAAAACTTTTCTTTTGTAGACCTTTCAATGAATCTTTTAATTTTTTAATTCCGAAATTTCGATATAATGAATATAAATTATTAACAATAATTTTAATATCAGACCTGTTTTTCTTTTTATTAAATGTATTTAGTCTTCTATTACCGTGTCTACCTGGTCTTCTGTTTAAAACAGGGAAGTTAAAATATGGGTTATTAAAATAGTTTTTTAAATCTTTATACAAAATGTTGCCTACATTTTTTATTTGATTGTTAAGTCCAAATGGATAGATGGTCATTAATTTTCCAATCCAATAATTTTCTCTATCTAAAACATTTTGATTACTTTGAACAATTTCTATAATTTTGTATTTACAATCAAATATAGTGGAGACACGAAACAGGATTTAGAGCCTCTATAACTAGGCTATCTACGTAGGCTATCTACGTAGACAAATAACAGAGCTAAAAAAAAAACTAAAAACTAGGCTAGTTAAGATTGAATTGACAAAATAATATTTTCTCAAAAAATATTTTCTGAGATTGTACTCTAAAGTGAATTGGTCTTGTATAGTGGAGACACAAAAGGGAATTAAGAGCCTCTATAACTAGGCTATCTACACGAGACGTAGACAAATAACGGAGCTAAAATCACCCTAAAAACTAGGCTAGTTAAGATTGAATTGACAAAATAATATTTTCTCAAAAAATATTTTCTGAGATTGTACACTAAAGTGAATTGGTCTTGATATTGGTCTTGAATTGGTAGATAGCCTAGTTATAGGGGCTCTAAATCCTGTTTCGTGTCTCCACTATAGTGGAGACACGAAACGGGATTTAGAGCCCCTATAACTAGGCTATCTACACGAGACGTAGAAATATAACGGAGCTAAAATCCCCTAAAAACTAGGCTAGTTAAGATTGAATTGACAAAATAATATTTTCTCAAAAAATATTTTCTGAGATTGTACACTAAAGTGAATTGGTCTTGTATAGTGGAGACACGAAACAGGATTTAGAGCCCCTATAACTAGGCTATCTACACGAGACGTAGACATATAACGGAGCTAAAATCACCCTAAAAACTAGGCTAGTTAATATTGAATTGACAAAATAATATTTTCTCAAAAAATATTTTCTGAGATTGTACACTAAAGTGAATTGGTCTTGTATAGTGGAGACACGAATCAGGATTTAGAGCCTCTATAACTAGGCTATCTACACGAGACGTAGACAAATAACGGAGCTAAAATCACCCTAAAAACTAGGCTAGTTAAGATTGAATTGACAAATAATATTTTCTCAAAAAATATTTTCTGAGATTGTACACTAAAGTGAATTGGTCTTGTATAGTGGAGACATAAAACGGGATTTAGAGCCCCTATAACTAGGCTATCTACATGAGATGTAGACATATAACGGAGCTAAAATCACCCCAAAAACTAGGCTAGTTAAGATTGAATTGACAAAATAATATTTTCTCAAAAATATTTTCTGAGATTGCACACTAAAGTGAATATTGGTCTTGTATAGTGGAGACATAAAACGGGATTTAGAGCCCCTATAACTAGGCTATCTACATGAGATGTAGACATATAACGGAGCTAAAATCACCCCAAAAACTAGGCTAGTTAAGATTGAATTGACAAAATAATATTTTCTCAAAAATATTTTCTGAGATTGCACACTAAAGTGAATTGGTCTTGTATAGTGGAGACATAACACGGGATTTAGAGCCCCTATAACTAGGCTATCTACACGAGATGTAGACATATAATAGAGCTAAAATCCCCCTAAAAACTAGGCTAGTTAAGATTGAATTGACAAAATATTTTCTCAAAAAATATTTTCTGAGATTGTACACTAAAGTGAATTGGTCTTGTATAGTGGAGACACGAAACAGGATTTAGAGCCTCTATAACTAGGCTATCTCCACAAGACGTAGACAAATAACGGAGCTAAAATCACCCTAAAAACTAGGCTAGTTAAGATTGAATTGACAAAATAATATTTTCTCAAAAAAAAATCTGAGATTGTACACTAAAGTGAATTGGTCTTGTATAGTGGAGACACAAAAGGGAATTTAGAGCCTCTATAACTAGGCTATCTACACGAGACGTAGTCAAATAACAGAGCTAAAATCACCCTAAAAACTAGGCTAGTTAAGATTGAATTGACAAAATAATATTTTCTCAAAAAATATTTTCTGAGATTGTACACTAAAGTGTACTAAAGTGTATCTTGTATAGTGGAGACACGAAACAGGATTTAGAACCCCTATAACTAGCCTATCTATAGATAGCCTATCTATAGTGGAGACATAAAACGGGATTTAGAGCCCCTATAACTAGGCTATCTACATGAGATGTAGACATATAACGGAGCTAAAATCACCCTAAAAACTAGGCTAGTTAAGATTGAATTGACAAAATAATATTTTCTCAAAAAATATTTTCTGAGATTGTACACTAAAGTGAATTGGTCTTGTATAGTGGAGACATAAAACGGGTATTAGAGCCCCTATAACTAGGCTATCTACACGAGATGTAGACATATAACGGAGCTAAAATCACCCTAAAAACTAGGCTAGTTAAGATGGAATTGACAAAATAATATTTTCTCTAAAAATATTTTCTGAGATTGTACACTAAAGTGAATTGGTCTTGTATAGTGGAGACACGAAACAGGATTTAGAGCCCCTATAACTAGGCTATCTACACGAGCCGTAGACATATAACAGAGCTAAAATCACCCTAAAAACTAGGCTAGTTAAGATTGAATTGACAAAATAATATTTTCTCAAAAAATATTTTCTGAGATTGTACACTAAAGTGAATTGGTCTTGTATAGTGGAGACACGAAACGGAATTTAGAGCCCCTATATCTAGGCTATCTACACGAGACGTAGACAAATAACAGAGCTAAAATCACCCTAAAAACTAGGCTAGTTAAGATTGAATTGACAAAATAATATTTTCTCAAAAAATATTTTCTGAGATTGTACACTAAAGTGAATTGGTCTTGTATAGTGGAGACACGAAACAGGGTTTAGAGCCCATATAACTAGGCTATCTACACGAGCCGTAGACATATAACGGAGCTAAAATCCCCCTAAAAACTAGGCTTGTTAAGATTGAATTGACAAAATAATATTTTCTCAAAATATTTTCTGAGATTGTACACTAAAGTGAATTGGTCTTGTATAGTGGAGACACGAAACAGGATTTAGAGCCTCTATAACTAGGCTATCTATATGAGACGTAGACATATAATGGAGCTAAAATCACCCTAAAAACTAGGCTAAGATTGAATTGACAAAATAATATTTTCTCAAAAAAAAAATCTGAGATTGTACACTAAAGTGAATTGGTCTTGTATAGTGGAGACACAAAAGGGAATTTAGAGCCTCTATAACTAGGCTATCTACACGAGACGTAGACAAATAACAGAGCTAAAATCACTCTAAAAACTAGGCTAGTTAAGATTGAATTGACAAAATAATATTTTCTCAAAAAATATTTTCTGAGATTTTACACTAAAGTGAATTTATCTTGTATAGTGGAGACACGAAACAGGATTTAGAACCCCTATAACTAGCCTATCTACACGAGACGTAGACATATAACGGAGCTAAAATCCCCCCAAAAACTAGGCTAGTTAAGATTGAATTGACAAAATAATATTTTCTCAAAAAATATTTTCTGAGATTGTATACTAAAGTGAATTGGTCTTGTATAGTGGAGACACGAAACGGGATTTAGAGCCCCTATAATTAGGCTATCTACACGAGATGTAGACATATAACGGAGCTAAAATCCCCTAAAAACTAGGCTAGTTAAGATTGAATTGACAAAATAATATTTTCTCAAAAAATATTTTCTGAGATTGTACACTAAAGTGAATTGGTCTTGTATAGTGGAGATATAAAACGGGATTTAGAGCCCCTATAACTAGGCTATCTACATGAGATGTAGACATATAACGGAGCTAAAATCACCCCAAAAACTAGGCTAGTTAAGATTGAATTGACAAAATAATATTTTCTCAAAAATATTTTCTGAGATTGTACACTAAAGTGAATTGGTCTTGTATAGTGGAGACATAACACGGGATTTAGAGCCCCTATAACTAGGCTATATACACGAGATGTAGACATATAATAGAGCTAAAATCCCCCTAAAAACTAGGCTAGTTAAGATTGAATTGACAAAATAATATTTTCTCAAAAATATTTTCTGAGATTGTACACTAAAGTGAATTGGTCTTGTATAGTGGAGACACGAAACAGGATTTAGAGCCTCTATAACTAGGCTATCTCCACAAGACGTAGACAAATAACGGAGCTAAAATCACCCTAAAAACTAGGCTAGTTAAGATTGAATTGACAAAATAATATTTTCTCAAAAAATATGTTCTGAGATTGTACACTAAAGTGAATTGGTCTTGTATAGTGGAGACACGAAACGGGATTTAGAGGCCCTATAACTAGGCTATCTACACGAGATGTAGACATATAACGGAGCTAAAATCCCCCTAAAAACTAGGCTAGTTAAGATTGAATTGACAAAATAATATTTTCTCAAAAAATATTTTCTGAGATTGTACACTAAAGTGAATTGGTCTTGTATAGTGGAGACAAAACTGGATTTAGAGCCCCTATAACTAGGCTATCTACATGAGATGTAGACATATAACGGAGCTAAAATCACCCTAAAAACTAGGCTAGTTAAGATTGAATTGACAAAATAATATTTTCTCAAAAAATATTTTCTGATTGTACACTAAAGTGAATTGGTCTTGTATAGTGGAGACATAAAACGGGATTTAGAGCCCCTATAACTAGGCTATCTACACGAGATGTAGACATATAATAGAGCTAAAATCCCCCTAAAAACTAGGCTAGTTAAGATTGAATTGACAAAATAATATTTTCTCAAAAAATATTTTCTGAGATTGTACACTAAAGTGAATTGGTCTTGTATAGTGGAGACACGAAACAGGATTTAGAGCCTCTATAACTAGGCTATCTACACGAGACGTAGACAAATAACGGAGCTAAAATCACCCTAAAAACTAGGCTAGTTAAGATTGAATTGACAAAATAATATTTTCTCAAAAAATATTCTCTGAGATTGTACACTAAAGTGAATTGGTCTTGTATAGTGGAGACACGAAACGGAATTTAGAGCCCCTATATCTAGGCTATCTACACGAGACGTAGACAAATAACAGAGCTAAAATCACCCTAAAAGCTAGGCTAGTTAAGATTGAATTGACAAAATAATATTTTCTCAAAAATATTTTCTGAGATTGTACACTAAAGTGAATTGGTCTTGTATAGTGGAGACACGAAACAGGATTTAGAGCCTCTATAACTAGGCAATCTACATGAGACGTAGACAAATAACAGAGCTAAAACCCCCCTAAAAACTAGGCTAGTTAATATTGAATTGACAACAAAATATTTTCTCAAAAAATATTTTCAGAGATTGTACACTAAAGTGAATTGGTCTTGTATAGTGGAGACACAAAAGGGTATTTAGAGCCTCTATAACTAGGCTATCAACACGAGACGTAGACAAATAACGGAGCTAAAATTACCCTAAAAACTAGGCTAGTTAAGATTGAATTGACAAAATAATATTTTCTCAAAAAATATTTTCTGAGATTGTACACTAAAGTGAAATGGTCTTGTATAGTGGAGACATAAAACGGGATTTAGAGACCCTATAACTAGGCTATCTACACGAGATGTAGACATATAATAGAGCTAAAATCCCCCTAAAAACTAGGCTAGTTAAGATTGAATTGACAAAATAATATTTTCTCAAAAAATATTTTCTGAGATTGTACACTAAAGTGAATTGGTCTTGTATAGTGGAGACACGAAACGTGATTTAGAGCCTCTATAACTAGGCTATCTCCACAAGACATAGACAAATAACGGAGCTAAAATCACCCTAAAAACTAGGTTAGTTAAGATTGAATTGACAAAATAATATTTTCTCAAAAAATATTTTCTGAGATTGTACACTAATGTGAATTGGTCTTGTATAGTGGAGACACGAAACAGGATTTAGAGCCTCTATAACTAGGCTATCTACACGAGACGTAGACAAATAACGGAGCTAAAATCACCCTAAAAACTAGGCTAGTTAAGACTGAATTGACAAAATAATATTTTCTCAAAAAATATGTTCTGAGATTGTATACTAAAGTGAATTGGTCTTGTATAGTGGAGACACGAAACGGGATTTAGAGCCCCTATAATTAGGCTATCTACACGAGATGTAGACATATAACGGAGCTAAAATCCCCCTAAAAACTAGGCTAGTTAAGATTGAATTGACAAAATAATATTTTCTCAAAAATATTTTCTGAGATTGTACACTAAAGTGAATTGGTCTTGTATAGTGGAGACATAAAACGGGATTTAGAGCCCCTATAACTAGGCTATCTACATGAGATGTAGACATATAACGGAGCTAAAATCACCCCAAAAACTAGGCTAGTTAAGATTGAATTGACAAAATAATATTTTCTCAAAAATATTTTCTGAGATTGTACACTAAAGTGAATATTGGTCTTGTATAGTGGAGACATAACACGGGATTTAGAGCCCCTATAACTAGGCTATCTACACGAGATGTAGACATATAATAGAGCTAAAATCCCCCTAAAAACTAGGCTAGTTAAGATTGAATTGACAAAATAATATTTTCTCTAAAAATATTTTCTGAGATTGTACACTAAAGTGAATTGGTCTTGTATAGTGGAGACACGAAACAGGATTTAGAGCCTCTATAACTAGGCTATCTCCACAAGACGTAGACAAATAACGGAGCTAAAATCACCCTAAAAACTAGGCAAGTTAAGATTGAATTGACAAAATAATATTTTCTCAAAAAAATATGTTCTGAGATTGTATACTAAAGTGAATTGGTCTTGTATAGTGGAGACACGAAACAGGATTTAGAGCCTCTATAACTAGGCTATCTACACGAGACGTAGACAAATAACGGAGCTAAAATCACCCTAAAAACTAGGCTAGTTAAGATTGAATTGACAAAATAATATTTTCTCAAAAAATATTTTCTGAGATTGTACACTAAGTGAATTGGTCTTGTATAGTGGAGACACGGAACAGGATTTAGAGCCTCTATAACTAGGCTATCTACACGAGACGTAGACAAATAACGGAGCAAAAATCACCCTAAAAACTAGGCTAGTTAAGACTGAATTGACAAAATAATATTTTCTCAAAAAATATGTTCTGAGATTGTATACTAAAGTGAATTGGTCTTGTATAGTGGAGACACGAAACGGGATTTAGAGCCCCTATAATTAGGCTATCTACACGAGATGTAGACATATAACGGAGCTAAAATCCCCCTAAAAACTAGGCTAGTTAAGATTGAATTGACAAAATAATATTTTCTCAAAAATATTTTCTGAGATTGTACACTAAAGTGAATTGGTCTTGTATAGTGGAGACAAAACTGGATTTAGAGCCCCTATAACTAGGCTATCTACATGAGATGTAGACATATAACGGAGCTAAAATCACCCTAAAAACTAGGCTAGTTAAGATTGAATTGACAAAATAATATTTTCTCAAAAAATATTTTCTGAGATTGTACACTAAAGTGAATTGGTCTTGTATAGTGGAGACATAAAACGGGATTTAGAGCCCCTATAACTAGGCTATCTACACGAAGTGTAGACATATAATAGAGCTAAAATCCCCCTAAAAACTAGGCTAGTTAAGATTGAATTGACAAAATAATATTTTCTCAAAAATATTTTCTGAGATTGTACACTAAAGTGAATTGGTCTTGTATAGTGGAGACACGAAACAGGATTTAGAGCCTCTATAACTAGGCTATCTACACGAGACGTAGACAAATAACGGAGCTAAAATCACCCTAAAAACTAGGCTAGTTAAGATTGAATTGACAAAATAATATTTTCTCAAAAAATATTCTCTGAGATTGTACACTAAAGTGAATTGGTCTTGTATAGTGGAGACACGAAACGGAATTTAGAGCCCCTATATCTAGGCTATCTACACGAGACGTAGACAAATAACAGAGCTAAAATCACCCTAAAAGCTAGGCTAGTTAAGATTGAATTGACAAAATAATATTTTCTCAAAAAATATTTTCTGAGATTGTACACTAAAGTGAATTGGTCTTGTATAGTGGAGACACGAAACAGGATTTAGAGCCTCTATAACTAGGCAATCTACATGAGACGTAGACAAATAACAGAGCTAAAACCCCCCTAAAAACTAGGCTAGTTAATATTGAATTGACAACAAAATATTTTCTCAAAAAATATTTTCAGAGATTGTACACTAAAGTGAATTGGTCTTGTATAGTGGAGACACAAAAGGGTATTTAGAGCCTCTATAACTAGGCTATCTACACGAGACGTAGACAAATAACGGAGCTAAAATCACCCTAAAAACTAGGCTAGTTAAGATTGAATTGACAAAATAATATTTTCTCAAAAATATTTTCTGAGATTGTACACTAAAGTGAATTGGTCTTGTATGGTGGAGACTTAAACGGGATTTAGAGACCCTATAACTAGGCTATCTACACGAGATGTAGACATATAATAGAGCTAAAATCCCCCTAAAAACTAGGCTAGTTAAGATTGAATTGACAAAATAATATTTTCTCAAAAAATATTTTCTGAGATTGTACACTAAAGTGAATTGGTCTTGTATAGTGGAGACACGAAACGTGATTTAGAGCCTCTATAACTAGGCTATCTTTACAAGACATAGACAAATAACGGAGCTAAAATCACCCTAAAAACTAGGTTAGTTAAGATTGAATTGACAAAATAATATTTTCTCAAAAAATATTTTCTGAGATTGTACACTAATGTGAATTGGTCTTGTATAGTGGAGACACGGAACAGGATTTAGAGCCTCTATAACTAGGCTATGTACACGAGACGTAGACAAATAACGGAGCTAAAATCACCCTAAAAACTAGGCTAGTTAAGACTGAATTGACAAAATAATATTTTCTCAAAAAATATGTTCTGAGATTGTATACTAAAGTGAATTGGTCTTGTATAGTGGAGACACGAAACGGGATTTAGAGCCCCTATAATTAGGCTATCTACACGAGATGTAGACATATAACGGAGCTAAAATCCCCCTAAAAACTAGGCTAGTTAAGATTGAATTGACAAAATAATATTTTCTCAAAAAATATTTTCTGAGATTGTACACTAAAGTGAATTGGTCTTGTATAGTGGAGACATAAAACGGGATTTAGAGCCCCTATAACTAGGCTATCTACATGAGATGTAGACATATAACGGAGCTAAAATCACCCCAAAAACTAGGCTAGTTAAGATTGAATTGACAAAATAATATTTTCTCAAAAATATTTTTCTGAGATTGTACACTAAAGTGAATATTGGTCTTGTATAGTGGAGACAAAACGGGATTTAGAGCCCCTATAACTAGGCTATCTACACGAGATGTAGACATATAATAGAGCTAAAATCCCCCTAAAAACTAGGCTAGTTAAGATTGAATTGACAAAATAATATTTTCTCAAAAAATATTTTCTGAGATTGTACACTAAAGTGAATTGGTCTTGTATAGTGGAGACACGAAACAGGATTTAGAGCCTCTATAACTAGGCTATCTCCACAAGACGTAGACAAATAACGGAGCTAAAATCACCCTAAAAACTAGGCAAGTTAAGATTGAATTGACAAAATAATATTTTCTCAAAAAAATATGTTCTGAGATTGTATACTAAAGTGAATTGGTCTTGTATAGTGGAGACACGAAACAGGATTTAGAGCCTCTATAACTAGGCTATCTACACGAGACGTAGACAAATAACGGAGAGAATTGTCAAGAATGAGAGAATTGTCAAGAATTGAGAGAATGGTCAAGAATTGGTCAATTGGTATAGTGGAGACACGGAACAGGATTTAGAGCCTCTATAACTAGGCTATCTACACGAGACGTAGACAAATAACGGAGCTAAAATCACCCTAAAAACTAGGCTAGTTAAGACTGAATTGACAAAATAATATTTTCTCAAAAAATATGTTCTGAGATTGTATACTAAAGTGAATTGGTCTTGTATAGTGGAGACACGAAACGGGATTTAGAGCCCCTATAATTAGGCTATCTACACGAGATGTAGACATATAACGGAGCTAAAATCCCCCTAAAAACTAGGCTAGTTAAGATTTGAATTGACAAAATAATATTTTCTCAAAAAATATTTTCTGAGATTGTACACTAAAGTGAATTGGTCTTGTATAGTGGAGACATAAAACGGGATTTAGAGCCCCTATAACTAGGCTATCTACATGAGATGTAGACATATAACGGAGCTAAAATCACCCCAAAAACTAGGCTAGTTAAGATTGAATTGACAAAATAATATTTTCTCAAAAATATTTTCTGAGATTGTACACTAAAGTGAATATTGGTCTTGTATAGTGGAGACATAACACGGGATTTAGAGCCCCTATAACTAGGCTATCTACACGAGATGTAGACATATAATAGAGCTAAAATCCCCCTAAAAACTAGGCTAGTTCTGAGATTCAAATTGACAAAATAATATTTTCTCAAAAAAATATGTTCTGAGATTGTATACTAAAGTGAATTGGTCTTGTATAGTGGAGACACGAAACAGGATTTAGAGCCTCTATAACTAGGCTATCTACACGAGACGTAGACAAATAACGGAGCTAAAATCACCCTAAAAACTAGGCTAGTTAAGATTGAATTGACAAAATAATATTTTCTCAAAAAATATTTTCTGAGATTGTACACTAAAGTGAATTGGTCTTGTATAGTGGAGACACGAAACAGGGTTTAGAGCCCCTATAACTAGGCTATCTACACGAGCCGTAGACATATAACGGAGCTAAAATCCCCTAAAAACTAGGCTAGTTAAGATTGAATTGACAAAATAATATTTTCTCAAAAAAATATTTTCTGAGATTGTACACTAAAGTGAATTGGTCTTGTATAGTGGAGACACGAAACGGAATTTAGAGCCCCTATATCTAGGCTATCTACACGAGACGTAGACAAATAACAGAGCTAAAATCACCCTAAAAACTAGGCTAGTTAAGATTGAATTGACAAAATAATATTTTCTCAAAAAATATTTTCTGAGATTGGACACTAAAGTGAATTGGTCTTGTATAGTGGAGACACGAAACAGGGTTTAGAGCCCCTATAACTAGGCTATTTACACGAGCCGTAGACATATAACGGAGCTAAAATCCCCCTAAAAACTAGGCTTGTTAAGATTGAATTGACAAAATAATATTTTCTCTAAAAATATTTTCTGAGATTGTACACTAAAGTGAATTGGTCTTGTATAGTGGAGACACGAAACAGGATTTAGAGCCTCTATAACTAGGCTATCTATATGAGACGTAGACATATAATGGAGCTAAAATCACCCTAAAAACTAGGCTAAGATTGAATTGACAAAATAATATTTTCTCAAAAAAAAAATCTGAGATTGTACACTAAAGTGAATTGGTCTTACACTAGTGGAGACACAAAAGGGAATTTAGAGCCTCTATAACTAGGCTATCTACACGAGACGTAGACAAATAACAGAGCTAAAATCACTCTAAAAACTAGGCTAGTTAAGATTGAATTGACAAAATAATATTTTCTCAAAAAATATTTTCTGAGATTTTACACTAAAGTGAATTTATCTTGTATAGTGGAGACACGAAACAGGATTTAGAACCCCTATAACTAGCCTATCTACACGAGACGTAGACATATAACGGAGCTAAAATCCCCCCAAAAACTAGGCTAGTTAAGACTGAATTGACAAAATAATATTTTCTCAAAAAATATGTTCTGAGATTGTATACTAAAGTGAATTGGTCTTGTATAGTGGAGACACGAAACGGGATTTAGAGCCCCTATAATTAGGCTATCTACACGAGATGTAGACATATAACGGAGCTAAAATCCCCCTAAAAACTAGGCTAGTTAAGATTGAATTGACAAAATAATATTTTCTCAAAAAATATTTTCTGAGATTGTACACTAAAGTGAATTGGTCGTGTATAGTGGAGATATAAAACGGGATTTAGAGCCCCTATAACTAGGCTATCTACATGAGATGTAGACATATAACGGAGCTAAAATCACCCCAAAAACTAGGCTAGTTAAGATTGAATTGACAAAATAATATTTTCTCAAAAATATTTTCTGAGATTGTACACTAAAGTGAATTGGTCTTGTATAGTGGAGACATAACACGGGATTTAGAGCCCCTATAACTAGGCTATATACACGAGATGTAGACATATAATAGAGCTAAAATCCCCCTAAAAACTAGGCTAGTTAAGATTGAATTGACAAAATAATATTTTCTCAAAAAATATTTTCTGAGATTGTACACTAAAGTGAATTGGTCTTGTATAGTGGAGACACGAAGCAGGATTTAGAGCCTCTATAACTAGGCTATCTCCACAAGACGTAGACAAATAACGGAGCTAAAATCACCCTAAAAACTAGGCTAGTTTAATAAGATTGAATTGACAAAATAATATTTTCTCAAAAAATATGTTCTGAGATTGTATACTAAAGTGAATTGGTCTTGTATAGTGGAGACACGAAACGGGATTTAGAGCCCCTATAATTAGGCTATCTACACGAGATGTAGACATATAACGGAGCTAAAATCCCCCTAAAAACTAGGCTAGTTAAGATTGAATTGACAAAATAATATTTTCTCAAAAAATATTTTCTGAGATTGTACACTAAAGTGAATTGGTCTTGTATAGTGGAGACATAAACGGGATTTAGAGCCCCTATAACTAGGCTATCTACATGAGATGTAGACATATAACGAAGCTAAAATCACCCCAAAAACTAGGCTAGTTAAGATTGAATTGACAAAATAATATTTTCTCAAAAAATATTTTCTGTTATTGTACACTAAAGTGAATTGGTCTTGTATAGTGGAGACATAAAACGGGATTTAGAGCCCCTATAACTAGGCTATCTACACGAGATGTAGACATATAATAGAGCTAAAATCCCCCTAAAAACTATGCTAGTTAAGATTGAATTGACAAAATAATATTTTCTCAAAAAATATTTTCTGAGATTGTACACTAAAGTGAATTGGTCTTGTATAGTGGAGACACGAAACAGGATTTAGAGCCTCTATAACTAGGCTATCTACACGAGACGTAGACAAATAACGGAGCTAAAATCACCCTAAAAACTAGGCTAGTTAAGATTGAATTGACAAAATAATATTTTCTCAAAAAATATTCTCTGAGATTGTACACTAAAGTGAATTGGTCTTGTATAGTGGAGACACGAAACGGAATTTAGAGCCCCTATATCTAGGCTATCTACACGAGACGTAGACAAATAACAGAGCTAAAATCACCCTAAAAGCTAGGCTAGTTAAGATTGAATTGACAAAATAATATTTTCTCAAAAAATATTTTCTGAGATTGTACACTAAAGTGAATTGGTCTTGTATAGTGGAGACACGAAACAGGATTTAGAGCCTCTATAACTAGGCTATCTACATGAGACGTAGACAAATAACAGAGCTAAAACCCCCTAAAAACTAGGCTAGTTAATATTGAATTGACAACAAAATATTTTCTCAAAAAATATTTTCAGAGATTGTACACTAAAGTGAATTGGTCTTGTATAGTGGAGACACAAAAGGGTATTTAGAGCCTCTATAACTAGGCTATCAACACGAGACGTAGACAAATAACGGAGCTAAAATTACCCTAAAAACTAGGCTAGTTAATATTGAATTGACAAAATAATATTTTCTCAAAAAATATTTTCTGAGATTGTACACTAAAGTGAAATGGTCTTGTATAGGGGAGACATAAAACGGGATTTAGAGACCCTATAACTAGGCTATCTACACGAGATGTAGACATATAATAGAGCTAAAATCCCCCTAAAAACTAGGCTAGTTAAGATTGAATTGACAAAATAATATTTTCTCAAAAAATATTTTCTGAGATTGTACACTAAAGTGAATTGGTCTTGTATAGTGGAGACACGAAACAGGATTTAGAGCCTCTATAACTAGGCTATCTCCACAAGACATAGACAAATAACGGAGCTAAAATCACCCTAAAAACTAGGTTAGTTAAGATTGAATTGACAAAATAATATTTTCTCAAAAAATATTTTCTGAGATTGTACACTAAAGTGAATTGGTCTTGTATAGTGGAGACACGGAACGGGATTTAGATCCTCTATAACTAGGCTATCTACGCTAAAATCACCCTAAAAACTAGGCTAGTTAAGATTGACAAAATAATATTCTCTCAAAAGATATTTTCTGAGATTGTCCACTAAAGGGTGAATTTGGTCTTGTATAGTGGAGACATAAAACGGGATTTAGAGCCCCTATAACTAGGCTATCTACATGAGACGTAGACATATAACGGAGCTAAAATCCCCATAAAAACTAGGCTAGATAAGATTGAATTGACAAATAATATTTTCTCAAAAAATATTTTCTGAGATTGTACACTAAAGTGAATTGGTCTTGTATAGTGGAGACATCAAACGGAATTTAGAGCCCCTATAAATAGGCTATCTACATGAGATGTAGACATATAACGGAGCTAAAATCCCCCTAAAAACTAGGCTAGTTAAGATTGAATTGACAAAATAATATTTTCTCAAAAAAATATTTTCTGAGATTGTACACTAAAGTGAATTGGTCTTGTATGGTGGAGACAACGAAACGGGATTTAGAGCCTCTATAACTAGGCTATCTACACGAGACGTAGACATATAACGGAGCTAAAATCACCCTAAAAACTAGGCAAGTTAAGATTGAATTGACAAAATAATATTCTCTCAAAAATATGTTCTGAGATTGTACACTAAAGTGAATTGGTCTTGTATAGTGGAGACACATACTGGGAATTTAGAGCCTCTATAACTAGGCTATCTACACGAGACGTAGACAAATAACGGAGCTAAAATCACCCTAAAAACTAGGCTAGTTAAGATTGAATTGACAAAATAATATTTTCTAAACAAATATTTTCTGAGATTGTACACTAAAGTGAATTGGTCTTGTATAGTGGAGACACGAAACAGGATTTAGAGCCTCTATAACTAGGCTATCTACATGAGACGTAGACACAGACAGAGCTAAAATCACCCTAAAAACTAGGCTAGTTAAGATTGAATTGACAAAATAATATTTTCTCAAAAAATATTTTCTGATATTGTACACTAAAGTGAATTGGTCTTGTATAGTGGAGACACGAAACAGGATTTCTAAACTCTATAACTAGGCTATCTACACGAGACGTAGGAAATATAACGGAGCAAAAATCACCTACAAACTAGCTAATTAAGATTCAATTTACGAAAATAATATTTTCTCTAAAATATTTTCTGTTATTGTACACTAAAGTGAATTGGTGTTGTATATGCTAGTTAAGATTGAATTGACAAAATAATATTTTCTCAAAAATATGTCTGAGATTGTACACTAAAGTGAATTGGTCTTGTATAGTGGAGACACGGAAACAGGATTTTGAGCCTCTATAACT
>JAVRFV010002376.1:423341-448331 GCA_032716605.1 Paralithodes platypus | reverse complement strand
ATTTAGAGCCCCTATAACTAGGCTATCTACACGAGACGTAGACATATAACGGAGCTAAAATCACCCTAAAAACTAGGCTAGTTAAGATTGAATTGACAAAATAATATTTTCTCAAAAAATATTTTCTGAGATTGTACACTAAAGTGAATTGGTCTTGTATAGTGGAGACATAAAACAGGATTTAGAGCCCCTATAACTAGGCTATCTACACGAGACGTAGACATATAACGGAGCTAAAATCACCCTAAAAACTAGGCTAGTTAAGATGAATAAATTGACAAAATATTATTTTTCAAAAAAATATTTTCTGAGATTGTACACTAAAGTGAATTGGTCTTGTATAGTGGAGACACGAAACAGGATTTAGAGCCCCTATAACTAGGCTATCTACACGAGACGTAGACATATAACGGAGCTAAAATCACCCTAAAAACTAGGCTAGTTAAGATTGAATTGACAAAATAATATTTTCTCAAAAAATATTTTCTGAGATTGTACACTAAAGTGAATTGGTCTTGTATAGTGGAGACATAAAACAGGATTTAGAGCCCCTATAACTAGGCTATCTACACGAGACGTAGACATATAATAGAGCTAAAATCACCCTAAAAACTAGGCTAGTTAAGATTGAATTGACAAAATAATATTTTCTCAAAAAATATTTTCTGAGATTGTACACTAAAGTGAATTGGTCTTGTATAGTGGAGACATAAAACAGGATTTAGAGCCCCTATAACTAGGCTATCTACACGAGACGTAGACATATAATAGAGCTAAAATCACCCTAAAAACTAGGCTAGTTAAGATTGAATTGACAAAATAATATTTTCTCAAAAAATATTTCCTGAGATTGTACACTAAAGTGAATTGGTCTTGTATAGTGGAGACATAAAACAGGATTTAGAGCCCCTATAACTAGGCTATCTACACGAGACGTAGACATATAATAGAGCTAAAATCACCCTAAAAACTAGGCTAGTTAAGATTGAATTGACAAAATAATATTTTCTCAAAAAATATTTTCTGAGATTGTACACTAAAGTGAATTGGTCTTGTATAGTGGAGACACGAAACGGGATTTAGAGCCCCTATAACTAGGCTATCTACACGAGACGTAGACATAAATAGAGCTAAAATCACCCTAAAAACTAGGCTAGTTAAGATTGAATTGACAAAATAATATTCTCTCAAAAAAAAATCTGAGATTGTACACTAAAGTGAATTGGTCTTGTATAGTGGAGACATAAAACGGATTTAGAGCCCCTATAACTAGGCTATCTACACGAGACGTAGACATATAATAGAGCTAAAATCACCCTAAAAACTAGGCTAGTTAAGATTGAATTGACAAAATAATATTCTCTCAAAAATATTTTCTGAGATTGTACACTAAAGTGAATTGGTCTTGTATAGTGGAGACATAAAACAGGATTTAGAGCCCCTATAACTAGGCTATCTACACGAGACGTAGACATATAATAGAGCTAAAATCACCTAAAAACTAGGCTAGTTAAGATTGAATTGACAAAATAATATTTTCTCAAAAAATATTTTCTGAGATTGTACACTAAAGTGAATTGGTCTTGTATAGTGGAGACATAAAACAGGATTTAGAGCCCCTATAACTAGGCTATCTACACGAGACGTAGACATATTATAGAGCTAAAATCACCCTAAAAACTAGGCTAGTTAAGATTGAATTGACAAAATAATATTTTCTCAAAATATATTATCTGAGATTGTACACTAAAGTGAATTGGTCTTGTATAGTGGAGACATAAAACAGGATTTAGAGCCCCTATAACTAGGCTATCTACACGAGACGTAGACATATAATAGAGCTAAAATCACCCTAAAAACTAGGCTAGTTAAGATTGAATTGACAAAATAATATTTTCTCAAAAATATTTTCTGAGATTGTACACTAAAGTGAATTGGTCTTGTATAGTGGAGACATAAAACAGGATTTGGAGCCCCTATAACTAGGCTATCTACACGTAGACATATAATAGAGCTAAAATCACCCTAAAAACTAGGCTAGTTAAGATTGAATTGACAAAATAATATTTTCTCAAAAAATATTTTCTGAGATTGTACACTAAAGTGAATTGGTCATGTATGGTGGAGACATAAAACAGGATTTAGAGCCCCTATAACTAGGCTATCTACACGAGACGTAGACATATAACGGAGCTAAAATCACCCTAAAAACTAGGCTAGTTAAGATTGAATTGACAAAATAATATTTTCTCAAAAAATTATTTTCTGAGATTGTACACTAAAGTGAATTGGTCTTGTATAGTGGAGACACGAAACGGGATTTAGAGCCCCTATAACTAGGCTATCTACACGAGACGTAGACATATAATAGAGCTAAAATCACCCTAAAAACTAGGCTAGTTAAGATTGAATTGACAAAATAATTTTCTCAAAAAATATTTTCTGAGATTGTACACTAAAGTGAATTGGTCTTGTATAGTGGAGACATAAAACGGGATTTAGAGCCCCTATAACTAGGCTATCTACACGAGACGTAGACATATAATAGAGCTAAAATCACCCTAAAAACTAGGCTAGTTAAGATTGAATTGACAAAATAATATTTTCTCAAAAACAAATGTTCTAAGATTGTACACTAAAGTGAATTGGTCTTGTATAGTGGAGACATAAAACGGGATTTAGAGCCCCTATAACTAGGCTATCTACACGAGACGTAGACATATAACGGAGCTAAAATCACCCTAAAAACTAGGCTAGTTAAGATTGAATTGACAAAATAATATTTTCTCAAAAAATATTTTCTGAGATTGTACACTAAAGTGAATTGGTCTTGTATAGTGGAGACACGAAACGGGATTTAGAGCCCCTATAACTAGGCTATCTACACGAGACGTAGACATATAATAGAGCTTAAATCACCCTAAAAACTAGGCTAGTTAAGATTGAATTGACAAAATAATATTTTCTCAAAAAATATTTTCTGAGATTGTACACTAAAGTGAATTGGTCTTGTATGGTGGGGACACGAAACGGATTTAGAGCCCCTATAACTAGGCTATCTACACGAGACGTAGACAAATAACGGAGCTAAAATCACCCTAAAAACTAGGCTAGTTAAGATTGAATTGACAAAATAATATTTTCTCAAAAAATATTTTCTGAGATTGTACACTAAAGTGAATTGGTCTTGTATAGTGGAGACACGAAACGGGATTTAGAGCCCCTATAACTAGGCTATCTACACGAGACGTAGACATATAATAGAGCTAAAATCACCCTAAAAACTAGGCTAGTTAAGATTGAATTGACAAAATAATATTTTCTCAAAAAATATTTTCTGAGATTGTACACTAAAGTGAATTGGTCTTGTATAGTGGAGACACGAAACGGGATTTAGAGCCCCTATAACTAGGCTATCTACACGAGACGTAGACAATAATAGAGCTAAAATCACCCTAAAAACTAGGCTAGTTAAGATTGAATTGACAAAATAATATTTTCTCAAAAAATATTTTCTGAGATTGTACACTAAAGTGAATTGGTCTTGTATAGTGGACACGAAACGGGATTTAGAGCCCCTATAACTAGGCTATCTACACGAGACGTAGACATATAATAGAGCTAAAATCACCCTAAAAACTAGGCTAGTTAAGATTGAATTGACAAAATAATATTTTCTCAAAAAATATTTTCTGAGATTGTACACTAAAGTGAATTGGTCTTGTATTGGAGACACGAAACGGGATTTAGAGCCCCTATAACTAGGCTATCTACACGAGACGTAGACATATAACGGAGCTAAAATCACCCTAAAAACTAGGCTAGTTAAGATTGAATTGACAAAATAATATTTTCTCAAAAAATATTTTCTGAGATTGTACACTAAAGTGAATTGGTCTTGTATAGTGGAGACACGAAACGGGATTTAGAGCCCCTATAACTAGGCTATCTACACGAGACGTAGACATATAACGGAGCTAAAATCACCCTAAAAACTAGGCTAGTTAAGATTGAATTGACAAAATAATATTTTCTCAAAAAATATTTTCTGAGATTGTACACTAAAGTGAATTGGTCTTGTATAGTGGAGACATAAAACAGGATTTAGAGCCCCTATAACTAGGCTATCTACACGAGACGTAGACATATAATAGAGCTAAAATCACCCTAAAAACTAGGCTAGTTAAGATTGAATTGACAAAATAATATTTTCTCAAAAATATTTTCTGAGATTGTACACTAAAGTGAATTGGTCTTGTATAGTGGAGACACGAAACAGGATTTAGAGCCCCTATAACTAGGCTATCTACACGAGACGTAGACATATAATAGAGCTAAAAATCACCCTAAAACTAGGCTAGTTAAGATTGAATTGACAAAATAATATTTTCTCAAAAAATATTTTCTGAGATTGTACACTAAAGTGAATTGGTCTTGTATAGTGGAGACATAAAACAGGATTTAGAGCCCCTATAACTAGGCTATCTACACGAGACGTAGACATATAACGGAGCTAAAATCACCCTAAAAACTAGGCTAGTTAAGATTGAATTGACAAAATAATATTTTCTCAAAAAATATTTTCTGAGATTGTACACTAAAGTGAATTGGTCTTGTATAGTGGAGACACGAAACGGGATTTAGAGCCCCTATAACTAGGCTATCTACACGAGACGTAGACATATAACAGCTAAAATCACCCTAAAAACTAGGCTAGTTAAGATTGAATTGACAAAATAATATTTTCTCAAAAAATATTTTCTGAGATTGTACACTAAAGTGAATTGGTCTTGTATAGTGGAGACATAAAACAGGATTTAGAGCCCCTATAACTAGGCTATCTACACGAGACGTAGACATATAACGGAGCTAAAATCACCCTAAAAACTAGGCTAGTTAAGATTGAATTGACAAAATAATATTTTCTCAAAAAATATTTTCTGAGATTGTACACTAAAGTGAATTGGTCTTGTATAGTGGAGACACGAAACGGGATTTAGAGCCCCTATAACTAGGCTATCTACACGAGACGTAGACATATAATAGAGCTAAAATCACCCTAAAAACTAGGCTAGTTAAGATTGAATTGACAAAATAATATTTTCTCAAAAAATATTTTCTGAGATTGTACACTAAAGTGAATTGGTCTTGTATAGTGGAGACACGAAACGGGATTTAGAGCCCCTATAACTAGGCTATCTACACGAGACGTAGACATATAACAGAGCTAAAATCACCCTAAAAACTAGGCTAGTTAAGATTGAATTGACAAAATAATATTTTCTCAAAAAATATTTTCTGAGATTGTACACTAAAGTGAATTGGTCTTGTATAGTGGAGACACGAAACGGGATTTAGAGCCCCTATAACTAGGCTATCTACACGAGACGTAGACATATAACGGAGCTAAAATCACCCTAAAAACTAGGCTAGTTAAGATTGAATTGACAAAATAATATTCTTTCAAAAAATATTTTCTGAGATTGTACACTAAAGTGAATTGGTCTTGTATAGTGGAGACACGAAACGGGATTTAGAGCCCCTATAACTAGGCTATCTACACGAGACGTAGACATATAATAGAGCTAAAATCACCCTAAAAACTAGGCTAGTTAAGATTGAATTGACAAAATAATATTTTCTCAAAAAATATTTTCTGAGATTGTACACTAAAGTGAATTGGTCTTGTATAGTGGAGACACGAAACGGGATTTAGAGCCTCTATAACTAGGCTATCTACACGAGACGTAGACATATAATAGAGCTAAAATCACCCTAAAAACTAGGCTAGTTAAGATTGAATTGACAAAATAATATTTTCTCAAAAATATTTTCTGAGATTGTACACTAAAGTGAATTGGTCTTGTATAGTGGAGACACGAAACGGGATTTAGAGCCCCTATAACTAGGCTATCTACACGAGACGTAGACATATAACGGAGCTAAAATCACCCTAAAAACTAGGCTAGTTAAGATTGAATTGACAAAATAATATTTTCTCAAAAAATATTTTCTGAGATTGTACACTAAAGTGAATTGGTCTTGTATAGTGGAGACATAAAACAGGATTTAGAGCCCCTATAACTAGGCTATCTACACGAGACGTAGACATATAACGGAGCTAAAATCACCCTAAAAACTAGGCTAGTTAAGATTGAATTGACAAAATAATATTTTCTCAAAAAATATTTTCTGAGATTGTACACTAAAGTGAATTGGTCTTGTATAGTGGAGACACGAAACGGGATTTAGAGCCCCTATAACTAGGCTATCTACACGAGACGTAGACATATAACGGAGCTAAAAATCACCCTAAAAACTAGGCTAGTTAAGATTGAATTGACAAAATAATATTTTCTCAAAAAATATTTTCTGAGATTGTACACTAAAGTGAATTGGTCTTGTATAGTGGAGACATAAAACAGGATTTAGAGCCCCTATAACTAGGCTATCTACACGAGACGTAGACATATAATAGAGCTAAAATCACCCTAAAAACTAGGCTACTGTAGTTAAGATTGAATTGACAAAATAATGTTTTCTCAAAAAATATTTTCTGAGATTGTACAATAAAGTGAATTGGTCTTGTATAGTGGAGACATAAAACGGGATTTAGAGCCCCTATAACTAGGCTATCTACACGAGACGTAGACATATAACGGAGCTAAAATCACCCTAAAAACTAGGCTAGTTAAGATTGAATTGACAAAATAATATTTTCTCAAAAAATATTTTCTGAGATTGTACACTAAAGTGAATTGGTCTTGTATAGTGGAGACACGAAACGGGATTTAGAGCCCCTATAACTAGGCTATCTACACGAGACGTAGACATATAACAGAGCTAAAATCACCCTAAAAACTAGGCTAGTTAAGATTGAATTGACAAAATAATATTTTCTCAAAAAATATTTTCTGAGATTGTACACTAAAGTGAATTGGTCTTGTATAGTGGAGACATAAAACAGGATTTAGAGCCCCTATAACTAGGCTATCTACACGAGACGTAGACATATAATAGAGCTAAAATCACCCTAAAAACTAGGCTACTGTAGTTAAGATTGAATTGACAAAATAATGTTTTCTCAAAAAATATTTTCTGAGATTGTACAATAAAGTGAATTGGTCTTGTATAGTGGAGACATAAAACGGGATTTAGAGCCCCTATAACTAGGCTATCTACACGAGATGTAGACATATAACGGAGCTAAAATCACCCTAAAAACTAGGCTATTTAAGATTGAATTGACAAAATAATATTTTCTCAAAAAATATTTTCTGAAATTGTACACTAAAGTGAATTGGTCTTGTATAGTGGAGACACGAAACGGGATTTAGAGCCCCTATAACTAGGCTATCTACACGAGACGTAGACATATAACAGAGCTAAAATCACCCTAAAAACTAGGCTAGTTAAGATTGAATTGACAAAATAATATTTTCTCAAAAAATATTTTCTGAGATTGTACACTAAAGTGAATTGGTCTTGTATAGTGGAGACACGAAACGGGATTTAGAGCCCCTATAACTAGGCTATCTACACGAGACGTAGACATATAACGGAGCTAAAATCACCCTAAAAACTAGGCTAGTTAAGATTGAATTGACAAAATAATATTTTCTCAAAAAATATTTTCTGAGATTGTACACTAAAGTGAATTGGTCTTGTATAGTGGAGACATAAAACAGGATTTAGAGCCCCTATAACTAGGCTATCTACACGAGACGTAGACATATAATAGAGCTAAAATCACCCTAAAAACTAGGCTAGTTAAGATTGAATTGACAAAATAATATTTTCTCAAAAAATATTTTCTGAGATTGTACACTAAAGTGAATTGGTCTTGTATAGTGGAGACACGAAACGGGATTTAGAGCCCCTATAACTAGGCTATCTACACGAGACGTAGACATATAACGGAGCTAAAATCACCCTAAAAACTAGGCTAGTTAAGATTGAATTGACAAAATAATATTTTCTCAAAAAATATTTTCTGAGATTGTACACTAAAGTGAATTGGTCTTGTATAGTGGAGACATAAAACAGGATTTAGAGCCCCTATAACTAGGCTATCTACACGAGACGTAGACATATAACGGAGCTAAAATCACCCTAAAAACTAGGCTAGTTAAGATTGAATTGACAAAATAATATTTTCTCAAAAAATATTTTCTGAGATTGTACACTAAAGTGAATTGGTCTTGTATAGTGGAGACACGAAACGGGATTTAGAGCCCCTATAACTAGGCTATCTACACGAGACGTAGACATATAATAGAGCTAAAATCACCCTAAAAACTAGGCTAGTTAAGATTGAATTGACAAAATAATATTTTCTCAAAAAATATTTTCTGAGATTGTACACTAAAGTGAATTGGTCTTGTATAGTGGAGACACGAAACGGGATTTAGAGCCCCTATAACTAGGCTATCTACACGAGACGTAGACATATAACGGAGCTAAAATCACCCTAAAAACTAGGCTAGTTAAGATTGAATTGACAAAATAATATTTTCTCAAAAAATATTTTCTGAGATTGTACACTAAAGTGAATTGGTCTTGTATAGTGGAGACATAAAACAGGATTTAGAGCCCTATAACTAGGCTATCTACACGAGACGTAGACATATAATAGAGCTAAAATCACCCTAAAAACTAGGCTAGTTAAGATTGAATTGACAAAATAATATTTTCTCAAAAAATATTTTCTGAGATTGTACACTAAAGTGAATTGGTCTTGTATAGTGGAGACACGAAACAGGATTTAGAGCCCCTATAACTAGGCTATCTACACGAGACGTAGACATAATAGAGCTAAAATCACCCTAAAAACTAGGCTAGTTAAGATTGAATTGACAAAATAATATTTTCTCAAAAAATATTTTCTGAGATTGTACACTAAAGTGAATTGGTCTTGTATAGTGGAGACACGAAACGGGATTTAGAGCCCCTATAACTAGGCTATCTACACGAGACGTAGACATATAACGGAGCTAAAATCACCCTAAAAACTAGGCTAGTTAAGATTGAATTGACAAAATAATATTTTCTCAAAAATATTTTCTGAGATTGTACACTAAAGTGAATTGGTCTTGTATAGTGGAGACATAAAACAGGATTTAGAGCCCCTATAACTAGGCTATCTACACGAGACGTAGACATAACGGAGCTAAAATCACCCTAAAAACTAGGCTAGTTAAGATTGAATTGACAAAATAATATTTTCTCAAAAAATATTTTCTGAGATTGTACACTAAAGTGAATTGGTCTTGTATAGTGGAGACACGAAACGGAATTTAGAGCCCCTATAACTAGGCTATCTACACGAGACGTAGACATATAATAGAGCTAAAATCACCCTAAAAACTAGGCTAGTTAAGATTGAATTGACAAAATAATATTTTCTCAAAAAATATTTTCTGAGATTGTACACTAAAGTGAATTGGTCTTGTATAGTGGAGACACGAAACGGGATTTAGAGCCCCTATAACTAGGCTATCTACACGAGATGTAGACATATAACGGAGCTAAAATCACCCTAAAAACTAGGCTAGTTAAGATTGAATTGACAAAATAATATTTTCTCAAAAATATTTTCTGAGATTGTACACTAAAGTGAATTGGTCTTGTATAGTGGAGACATAAAACAGGATTTAGAGCCCCTATAACTAGGCTATCTACACGAGACGTAGACATATAATAGAGCTAAAATCACCCTAAAAACTAGGCTAGTTAAGATTGAATTGACAAATAATATTTTCTCAAAAAATATTTTCTGAGATTGTACACTAAAGTGAATTGGTCTTGTATAGTGGAGACACGAAACAGGATTTAGAGCCTCTATAACTAGGCTATCTACATGAGACGTAGACATATAATAGAGCTAAAAAAAAACTAAAACTAGGCTAGTTAAGATTGAATTGACAAAATAATATTTTCTCAAAAAATATTTTCTGAGATTGTACACTAAAGTGAATTGGTCTTGTATAGTGGAGACACGAAACGGGATTTAGAGCCCCTATAACTAGGCTATCTACACGAGACGTAGACATATAACGGAGCTAAAATCACCCTAAAAACTAGGCTAGTTAAGATTGAATTGACAAAATAATATTTTCTCAAAAAATATTTTCTGAGATTGTACACTAAAGTGAATTGGTCTTGTATAGTGGAGACATAAAACAGGATTTAGAGCCCCTATAACTAGGCTATATACACGAGACGTAGACATATAACGGAGCTAAAATCACCCTAAAAACTAGGCTAGTTAAGATTGAATTGACAAAATAATATTTTCTCAAAAAATATTTTCTGAGATTGTACACTAAAGTGAATTGGTCTTGTATAGTGGAGACACGAAACGGGATTTAGAGCCCCTATAACTAGGCTATCTACACGAGACGTAGACATATAACGGAGCTAAAATCACCCTAAAAACTAGGCTAGTTAAGATTGAATTGACAAAATAATATTTTCTCAAAAAATATTTTCTGAGATTGTACACTAAAGTGAATTGGTCTTGTATAGTGGAGACATAAAACAGGATTTAGAGCCCCTATAACTAGGCTATCTACACGAGACGTAGACATATAATAGAGCTAAAATCACCCTAAAAACTAGGCTAGTTAAGATTGAATTGACAAAATAATATTTTCTCAAAAAATATTTTCTGAGATTGTACACTAAAGTGAATTGGTCTTGTATAGTGGAGACACGAAACGGGATTTAGAGCCCCTATAACTAGGCTATCTACACGAGACGTAGACATATAACGGAGCTAAAATCACCCTAAAAACTAGGCTAGTTAAGATTGAATTGACAAAATAATATTTTCTCAAAAAATATTTTCTGAGATTGTACACTAAAGTGAATTGGTCTTGTATAGTGGAGACACGAAACGGGATTTAGAGCCCCTATAACTAGGCTATCTACACGAGACGTAGACATATAACGGAGCTAAAATCACCCTAAAAACTAGGCTAGTTAAGATTGAATTGACAAAATAATATTTTCTCAAAAAATATTTTCTGAGATTGTACACTAAAGTGAATTGGTCTTGTATAGTGGAGACATAAAACAGGATTTAGAGCCCCTATAACTAGGCTATCTACACGAGACGTAGACATATAATAGAGCTAAAATCACCCTAAAAACTAGGCTAGTTAAGATTGAATTGACAAAATAATATTTTCTCAAAAAATATTTTCTGAGATTGTACACTAAAGTGAATTGGTCTTGTATAGTGGAGACACGAAACAGGATTTAGAGCCCCTATAACTAGGCTATCTACACGAGACGTAGACATATAATAGAGCTAAAAATGCACCCAAAAACTAGGCTAGTTAAGATTGAATTGACAAAATAATATTTTCTCAAAAAATATTTTCTGAGATTGTACACTAAAGTGAATTGGTCTTGTATAGTGGAGACATAAAACAGGATTTAGAGCCCCTATAACTAGGCTATCTACACGAGACGTAGACATATAACGGAGCTAAAATCACCCTAAAAACTAGGCTAGTTAAGATTGAATTGACAAAATAATATTTTCTCAAAAAATATTTTCTGAGATTGTACACTAAAGTGAATTGGTCTTGTATAGTGGAGACACGAAACGGGATTTAGAGCCCCTATAACTAGGCTATCTACACGAGACGTAGACATATAACGGAGCTAAAATCACCCTAAAAACTAGGCTAGTTAAGATTGAATTGACAAAATAATATTTTCTCAAAAAATATTTTCTGAGATTGTACACTAAAGTGAATTGGTCTTGTATAGTGGAGACATAAAACAGGATTTAGAGCCCCTATAACTAGGCTATCTACACGAGACGTAGACATATAACGGAGCTAAAATCACCCTAAAAACTAGGCTAGTTAAGATTGAATTGACAAAATAATATTTTCTCAAAAAATATTTTCTGAGATTGTACACTAAAGTGAATTGGTCTTGTATAGTGGAGACACGAAACGGGATTTAGAGCCCCTATAACTAGGCTATCTACACGAGACGTAGACATATAACGGAGCTAAAATCACCCTAAAAACTAGGCTAGTTAAGATTGAATTGACAAAATAATATTTTCTCAAAAAATATTTTCTGAGATTGTACACTAAAGTGAATTGGTCTTGTATAGTGGAGACACGAAACGGGATTTAGAGCCCCTATAACTAGGCTATCTACACGAGACGTAGACATATAACGGAGCTAAAATCACCCTAAAAACTAGGCTAGTTAAGATTGAATTGACAAAATAATATTTTCTCAACAAAAATTTTCTGAGATTGTACACTAAAGTGAATTGGTCTTGTATAGTGGAGACACGAAACGGGATTTAGAGCCCCTATAACTAGGCTATCTACACGAGACGTAGACATATAATAGAGCTAAAATCACCCTAAAAACTAGGCTAGTTAAGATTGAATTGACAAAATAATATTTTCTCAAAAAATATTTTCTGAGATTGTACACTAAAGTGAATTGGTCTTGTATAGTGGAGACATAAAACGGGATTTAGAGCCCCTATAACTAGGCTATCTACACGAGACGTAGACATATAACGGAGCTAAAATCACCCTAAAAACTAGGCTAGTTAAGATTGAATTGACAAAATAATATTTTCTCAAAAAATATTTTCTGAGATTGTACACTAAAGTGAATTGGTCTTGTATAGTGGAGACACGAAACGGGATTTAGAGCCCCTATAACTAGGCTATCTACACGAGATGTAGACATATAACGGAGCTAAAATCACCCTAAAAACTAGGCTAGTTAAGATTGAATTGACAAAATAATATTTTCTCAAAAAATATTTTCTGAGATTGTACACTAAAGTGAATTGGTCTTGTATAGTGGAGACATAAAACAGGATTTAGAGCCCCTATAACTAGGCTATCTACACGAGATGTAGACATAACGGAGCTAAAATCACCCTAAAAACTAGGCTAGTTAAGATTGAATTGACAAAATAATATTTTCTCAAAAAATATTTTCTGAGATTGTACACTAAAGTGAATTGGTCTTGTATAGTGGAGACACGAAACGGGATTTAGAGCCCCTATAACTAGGCTATCTACACGAGACGTAGACATATAATGGAGCTAAAATCACCCTAAAAACTAGGCTAGTTAAGATTGAATTGACAAAATAATATTTTCTCAAAAAATATTTTCTGAGATTGTACACTAAAGTGAATTGGTCTTGTATAGTGGAGACACGAAACGGGATTTAGAGCCCCTATAACTAGGCTATCTACACGAGACGTAGACATATAACGGAGCTAAAATCACCCTAAAAACTAGGCTAGTTAAGATTGAATTGACAAAATAATATTTTCTCAAAAATATTTTCTGAGATTGTACACTAAAGTGAATTGGTCTTGTATAGTGGAGACATAAAACAGGATTTAGAGCCCCTATAACTAGGCTATCTACACGAGACGTAGACATATAATAGAGCTAAAATCACCCTAAAAACTAGGCTAGTTAAGATTGAATTGACAAAATAATATTTTCTCAAAAAATATTTTCTGAGATTGTACACTAAAGTGAATTGGTCTTGTATAGTGGAGACACGAAACAGGATTTAGAGCCTCTATAACTAGGCTATCTACATGAGACGTAGACATATAATAGAGCTAAAAAAAACTAAAACTAGGCTAGTTAAGATTGAATTGACAAAATAATATTTTCTCAAAAAATATTTTCTGAGATTGTACACTAAAGTGAATTGGTCTTGTATAGTGGAGACACGAAACGGGATTTAGAGCCCCTATAACTAGGCTATCTACACGAGATGTAGACATATAACGGAGCTAAAATCACCCTAAAAACTAGGCTAGTTAAGATTGAATTGACAAAATAATATTTTCTCAAAAAATATTTTCTGAGATTGTACACTAAAGTGAATTGGTCTTGTATGGTGGAGACATAAAATAGGATTTAGAGCCCCTATAACTAGGCAATCTACATGAGACGTAGACATATAACTGAGCTAAAATCCCCCTAAAAACTAGGCTAGTTAAGATTGAATTGACAAAATAATATTTTCTCAAAAAATATTTTCTGAGATTGTACACTAAAGTGAATTGGTCTTGTATAGTGGAGACACGAAACGGGATTTAGAGCCCCTATAACTAGGCTATCTACACGAGATGTAGACATATAACGGAGCTAAAATCACCCTAAAAACTAGGCTAGTTAAGATTGAATTGACAAAATAATATTTTCTCAAAAAATATTTTCTGAGATTGTACACTAAAGTGAATTGGTCTTGTATAGTGGAGACATAAAACAGGATTTAGAGCCCCTATAACTAGGCTATCTACACGAGACGTAGACATATAATAGAGCTAAAATCACCCTAAAAACTAGGCTAGTTAAGATTGAATTGACAAAATAATATTTTCTCAAAAAATATTTTCTGAGATTGTACACTAAAGTGAATTGGTCTTGTATAGTGGAGACACGAAACGGGATTTAGAGCCCCTATAACTAGGCTATCTACACGAGATGTAGACATATAACGGAGCTAAAATCACCCTAAAAACTAGGCTAGTTAAGATTGAATTGACAAAATAATATTTTCTCAAAAAATATTTTCTGAGATTGTACACTAAAGTGAATTGGTCTTGTATAGTGGAGACACGAAACGGGATTTAGAGCCCCTATAACTAGGCTATCTACACGAGATGTAGACATATAACGGAGCTAAAATCACCCTAAAAACTAGGCTAGTTAAGATTGAATTGACAAAATAATATTTTCTCAAAAAATATTTTCTGAGATTGTACACTAAAGTGAATTGGTCTTGTATAGTGGAGACACGAAACAGGATTTAGAGCCCCTATAACTAGGCTATCTACACGAGACGTAGACATATAATAGAGCTAAAAATCACCCTAAAAACTAGGCTAGTTAAGATTGAATTGACAAAATAATATTTTCTCAAAAAATATTTTCTGAGATTGTACACTAAAGTGAATTGGTCTTGTATAGTGGAGACATAAAACAGGATTTAGAGCCCCTATAACTAGGCTATCTACACGAGATGTAGACATATAACGGAGCTAAAATCACCCTAAAAACTAGGCTAGTTAAGATTGAATTGACAAAATAATATTTTCTCAAAAAATATTTTCTGAGATTGTACACTAAAGTGAATTGGTCTTGTATAGTGGAGACACGAAACGGTATTTAGAGCCCCTATAACTAGGCTATCTACACGAGACGTAGACATATAATGGAGCTAAAATCACCCTAAAAACTAGGCTAGTTAAGATTGAATTGACAAAATAATATTTTCTCAAAAAATATTTTCTGAGATTGTACACTAAAGTGAATTGGTCTTGTATAGTGGAGACACGAAACGGGATTTAGAGCCCCTATAACTAGGCTATCTACACGAGATGTAGACATATAACGGAGCTAAAATCACCCTAAAAACTAGGCTAGTTAAGATTGAATTGACAAAATAATATTTTCTCAAAAAATATTTTCTGAGATTGTACACTAAAGTGAATTGGTCTTGTATAGTGGAGACATAAAACAGGATTTAGAGCCCCTATAACTAGGCTATCTACACGAGACGTAGACATATAATAGAGCTAAAATCACCCTAAAAACTAGGCTAGTTAAGATTGAATTGACAAAATAATATTTTCTCAAAAAATATTTTCTGAGATTGTACACTAAAGTGAATTGGTCTTGTATAGTGGAGACACGAAACGGGATTTAGAGCCCCTATAACTAGGCTATCTACACGAGACGTAGACATATAACGGAGCTAAAATCACCCTAAAAACTAGGCTAGTTAAGATTGAATTGACAAAATAATATTTTCTCAAAAAATATTTTCTGAGATTGTACACTAAAGTGAATTGGTCTTGTATAGTGGAGACACGAAACGGGATTTAGAGCCCCTATAACTAGGCTATCTACACGAGATGTAGACATATAACGGAGCTAAAATCACCCTAAAAACTAGGCTAGTTAAGATTGAATTGACAAAATAATATTTTCTCAAAAAATATTTTCTGAGATTGTACACTAAAGTGAATTGGTCTTGTATAGTGGAGACATAAAACAGGATTTAGAGCCCCTATAACTAGGCTATCTACACGAGACGTAGACATATAATAGAGCTAAAATCACCCTAAAAACTAGGCTAGTTAAGATTGAATTGACAAAATAATATTTTCTCAAAAAAAAATCTGAGATTGTACACTAAAGTGAATTGGTCTTGTATAGTGGAGACACGAAACAGGATTTAGAGCCTCTATAACTAGGCTATCTACACGAGACGTAGACATATAATAGAGCTAAAATCACCCTAAAACTAGGCTAGTTAAGATTGAATTGACAAAATAATATTTTCTCAAAAAATATTTTCTGAGATTGTACACTAAAGTGAATTGGTCTTGTATAGTGGAGACATAAAACAGGATTTAGAGCCCCTATAACTAGGCTATCTACACGAGATGTAGACATATAACGGAGCTAAAATCACCCTAAAAACTAGGCTAGTTAAGATTGAATTGACAAAATAATATTTTCTCAAAAAAATTTTTCTGAGATTGTACACTAAAGTGAATTGGTCTTGTATAGTGGAGACACGAAACGGTATTTAGAGCCCCTATAACTAGGCTATCTACACGAGACGTAGACATATAATGGAGCTAAAATCACCCTAAAAACTAGGCTAGTTAAGATTGAATTGACAAAATAATATTTTCTCAAAAAATATTTTCTGAGATTGTACACTAAAGTGAATTGGTCTTGTATAGTGGAGACACGAAACGGGATTTAGAGCCCCTATAACTAGGCTATCTACACGAGATGTAGACATATAACGGAGCTAAAATCACCCTAAAAACTAGGCTAGTTAAGATTGAATTGACAAAATAATATTTTCTCAAAAAATATTTTCTGAGATTGTACACTAAAGTGAATTGGTCTTGTATAGTGGAGACACGAAACAGGATTTAGAGCCCCTATAACTAGGCTATCTACACGAGACGTAGACATATAATAGAGCTAAAATCACCCTAAAAACTAGGCTAGTTAAGATTGAATTGACAAAATAATATTTTCTCAAAAAATATTTTCTGAGATTGTACACTAAAGTGAATTGGTCTTGTATAGTGGAGACATAAAACAGGATTTAGAGCCCCTATAACTAGGCTATCTACACGAGACGTAGACATATAACGGAGCTAAAATCACCCTAAAAACTAGGCTAGTTAAGATTGAATTGACAAAATAATATTTTCTCAAAAAATATTTTCTGAGATTGTACACTAAAGTGAATTGGTCTTGTATAGTGGAGACACGAAACGGGATTTAGAGCCCCTATAACTAGGCTATCTACACGAGACGTAGACATATAACGGAGCTAAAATCACCCTAAAAACTAGGCTAGTTAAGATTGAATTGACAAAATAATATTTTCTCAAAAAATATTTTCTGAGATTGTACACTAAAGTGAATTGGTCTTGTATAGTGGAGACATAAAACGGGATTTAGAGCCCCTATAACTAGGCTATCTACACGAGACGTAGACATATAACTGAGCTAAAATCACCCTAAAAACTAGGCTAGTTAAGATTGAATTGACAAAATAATATTTTCTCAAAAAATATTTTCTGAGATTGTACACTAAAGTGAATTGGTCTTGTATAGTGGAGACACGAAACGGGATTTAGAGCCCCTATAACTAGGCTATCTACACGAGATGTAGACATATAACGGAGCTAAAAATCACCCTAAAAACTAGGCTAGTTAAGATTGAATTGACAAAATAATATTTTCTCAAAAATATTTTCTGAGATTGTACACTAAAGTGAATTGGTCTTGTATAGTGGAGACATAAAACAGGATTTAGAGCCCCTATAACTAGGCTATATACACGAGACGTAGACATATAATAGAGCTAAAATCACCCTAAAAACTAGGCTACTGTAGTTAAGATTGAATTGACAAAATAATGTTTTCTCAAAAAATATTTTCTGAGATTGTACACTAAAGTGAATTGGTCTTGTATAGTGGAGACATAAAACGGGATTTAGAGCCCCTATAACTAGGCTATCTACACGAGATGTAGACATATAACGGAGCTAAAATCACCCTAAAAACTAGGCTAGTTAAGATTGAATTGACAAAATAATATTTTCTCAAAAAATATTTTCTGAGATTGTACACTAAAGTGAATTGGTCTTGTATAGTGGAGACACGAAACGGGATTTAGAGCCCCTATAACTAGGCTATCTACACGAGACGTAGACATATAACGGGGCTAAAATCACCCTAAAAACTAGGCTAGTTAAGATTGAATTGACAAAATAATATTTTCTCAAAAAATATTTTCTGAGATTGTACACTAAAGTGAATTGGTCTTGTATAGTGGAGACACGAAACGGATTTAGAGCCCCTATAACTAGGCTATCTACACGAGATGTAGACATATAACGGAGCTAAAATCACCCTAAAAACTAGGCTAGTTAAGATTGAATTGACAAAATAATATTTTCTCAAAAAATATTTTCTGAGATTGTACACTAAAGTGAATTGGTCTTGTATAGTGGAGACACGAAACGGGATTTAGAGCCCCTATAACTAGGCTATCTACACGAGACGTAGACATATAATAGAGCTAAAATCACCCTAAAAACTAGGCTAGTTAAGATTGAATTGACAAAATAATATTTTCTCAAAAAATATTTTCTGAGATTGTACACTAAAGTGAATTGGTCTTGTATAGTGGAGACACGAAACGGGATTTAGAGCCTCTATAACTAGGCTATCTACACGAGACGTAGACATATAATAGAGCTAAAATCACCCTAAAAACTAGGCTAGTTAAGATTGAATTGACAAAATAATATTTTCTCAAAAAATATTTTCTGAGATTGTACACTAAAGTGAATTGGTCTTGTATAGTGGAGACACGAAACGGGATTTAGAGCCCCTATAACTAGGCTATCTACACGAGATGTAGACATATAATAGAGCTAAAATCACCCTAAAAACTAGGCTAGTTAAGATTGAATTGACAAAATAATATTTTCTCAAAAAATATTTTCTGAGATTGTACACTAAAGTGAATTGGTCTTGTATAGTGGAGACATAAAACAGGATTTAGAGCCCCTATAACTAGGCTATCTACACGAGACGTAGACATATAATAGAGCTAAAATCACCCTAAAAACTAGGCTAGTTAAGATTGAATTGACAAAATAATATTTTCTCAAAAAATATTTTCTGAGATTGTACACTAAAGTGAATTGGTCTTGTATAGTGGAGACATAAAACGGGATTTAGAGCCCCTATAACTAGGCTATCTACACGAGATGTAGACATATAACGGAGCTAAAATCACCCTAAAAACTAGGCTAGTTAAGATTGAATTGACAAAATAATATTTTCTCAAAAAAAAAATTCTGAGATTGTACACTAAAGTGAATTGGTCTTGTATAGTGGAGACACGAAACAGGATTTAGAGCCCCTATAACTAGGCTATCTACACGAGACGTAGACATATAATAGAGCTAAAATCACCCTAAAACTAGGCTAGTTAAGATTGAATTGACAAAATAATATTTTCTCAAAAAATATTTTCTGAGATTGTACACTAAAGTGAATTGGTCTTGTATAGTGGAGACACGAAACAGGATTTAGAGCCTCTATAACTAGGCTATCTACATGAGACGTAGACATATAATAGAGCTAAAAATAAATAAAACTAGGCTAGTTAAGATTGAATTGACAAAATAATATTTTCTCAAAAAATATTTTCTGAGATTGTACACTAAAGTGAATTGGTCTTGTATAGTGGAGACATAAAACAGGATTTAGAGCCCCTATAACTAGGCTATATACACGAGATGTAGACATATAACGGAGCTAAAATCACCCTAAAAACTAGGCTAGTTAAGATTGAATTGACAAAATAATATTTTCTCAAAAAATATTTTCTGAGATTGTACACTAAAGTGAATTGGTCTTGTATAGTGGAGACACGAAACGGGATTTAGAGCCCCTATAACTAGGCTATCTACACGAGATGTAGACATATAACGGAGCTAAAATCACCCTAAAAACTAGGCTAGTTAAGATTGAATTGACAAAATAATATTTTCTCAAAAAATATTTTCTGAGATTGTACACTAAAGTGAATTGGTCTTGTATAGTGGAGACATATAACGGGATTTAGAGCCCCTATAACTAGGCTATCTACACGAGACGTAGACATATAACGGAGCTAAAATCACCCTAAAAACTAGGCTAGTTAAGATTGAATTGACAAAATAATATTTTCTCAAAAAATATTTTCTGAGATTGTACACTAAAGTGAATTGGTCTTGTATAGTGGAGACACGAAACGGGATTTAGAGCCCCTATAACTAGGCTATCTACACGAGATGTAGACATATAATAGAGCTAAAATCACCCTAAAAACTAGGCTAGTTAAGATTGAATTGACAAAATAATATTTTCTCAAAAAATATTTTCTGAGATTGTACACTAAAGTGAATTGGTCTTGTATAGTGGAGACACGAAACGGGATTTAGAGCCCCTATAACTAGGCTATCTACACGAGACGTAGACATATAACAGAGTTAAATCACCCTAAAAACTAGGCTAGTTAAAATTGAATTGACAAAATAATATTTTCTCAAAAAATATTTTCTGAGATTGTACACTAAAGTGAATTGGTCTTGTATAGTGGAGACACGAAACGGGATTTAGAGCCCCTATAACTAGGCTATCTACACGAGATGTAGACATATAACGGAGCTAAAATCACCCTAAAAACTAGGCTAGTTAAGATTGAATTGACAAAATAATATTTCTCAAAAAATATTTTCTGAGATTGTACACTAAAGTGAATTGGTCTTGTATAGTGGAGACACGAAACGGGATTTAGAGCCCCTATAACTAGGCTATCTACACGAGACGTAGACATATAATAGAGCTAAAATCACCCTAAAAACTAGGCTAGTTAAGATTGAATTGACAAAATAATATTTTCTCAAAAAATATTTTCTGAGATTGTACACTAAAGTGAATTGGTCTTGTATAGTGGAGACACGAAACGGGATTTAGAGCCTCTATAACTAGGCTATCTACACGAGATGTAGACATATAATGGAGCTAAAATCACCCTAAAAACTAGGCTAGTTAAGATTGAATTGACAAAATAATATTTTCTCAAAAAATATTTTCTGAGATTGTACACTAAAGTGAATTGGTCTTGTATAGTGGAGACACGAAACGGGATTTAGAGCCCCTATAACTAGGCTATCTACACGAGATGTAGACATATAACGGAGCTAAAATCACCCTAAAAACTAGGCTAGTTAAGATTGAATTGACAAAATAATATTTTCTCAAAAAATATTTTCTGAGATTGTACACTAAAGTGAATTGGTCTTGTATAGTGGAGACATAGAACAGGATTTAGAGCCCCTATAACTAGGCTATCTACACGAGACGTAGACATATAACGGAGCTAAAATCACCCTAAAAACTAGGCTAGTTAAGATTGAATTGACAAAATAATATTTTCTCAAAAAATATTTTCTGAGATTGTACACTAAAGTGAATTGGTCTTGTATAGTGGAGACACGAAACGGGATTTAGAGCCCCTATAACTAGGCTATCTACACGAGATGTAGACATATAACGGAGCTAAAATCACCCTAAAAACTAGGCTAGTTAAGATTGAATTGACAAAATAATATTTTCTCAAAAAATATTTTCTGAGATTGTACACTAAAGTGAATTGGTCTTGTATAGTGGAGACATAAAACAGGATTTAGAGCCCCTATAACTAGGCTATCTACACGAGACGTAGACATATAATAGAGCTAAAATCACCCTAAAAACTAGGCTAGTTAAGATTGAATTGACAAAATAATATTTTCTCAAAAAATATTTTCTGAGATTGTACACTAAAGTGAATTGGTCTTGTATAGTGGAGACATAAAACGGGATTTAGAGCCCCTATAACTAGGCTATCTACACGAGATGTAGACATATAACGGAGCTAAAATCACCCTAAAAACTAGGCTAGTTAAGATTGAATTGACAAAATAATATTTTCTCAAAAAATATTTTCTGAGATTGTACACTAAAGTGAATTGGTCTTGTATAGTGGAGACACGAAACGGGATTTAGAGCCCCTATAACTAGGCTATCTACACGAGACGTAGACATATAACAGAGCTAAAATCACCCTAAAAACTAGGCTAGTTAAGATTGAATTGACAAAATAATATTTTCTCAAAAAATATTTTCTGAGATTGTACACTAAAGTGAATTGGTCTTGTATAGTGGAGACACGAAACAGGATTTAGAGCCCCTATAACTAGGCTATCTACACGAGACGTAGACATATAATAGAGCTAAAATCACCCTAAAAACTAGGCTACTGTAGTTAAGATTGAATTGACAAAATAATATTTTCTCAAAAAATATTTTCTGAGATTGTACACTAAAGTGAATTGGTCTTGTATAGTGGAGACATAAAACGGGATTTAGAGCCTCTATAACTAGGCTATCTACACGAGACGTAGACATATAACGGAGCTAAAATCACCCTAAAAACTAGGCTAGTTAAGATTGAATTGACAAAATAATATTTTCTCAAAAAATATTTTCTGAGATTGTACACTAAAGTGAATTGGTCTTGTATAGTGGAGACACGAAACGGGATTTAGAGCCCCTATAACTAGGCTATCTACACGAGACGTAGACATATAACAGAGCTAAAATCACCCTAAAAACTAGGCTAGTTAAGATTGAATTGACAAAATAATATTTTCTCAAAAATATTTTCTGAGATTGTACACTAAAGTGAATTGGTCTTGTATAGTGGAGACACGAAACGGGATTTAGAGCCCCTATAACTAGGCTATCTACACGAGATGTAGACATATAACGGAGCTAAAATCACCCTAAAAACTAGGCTAGTTAAGATTGAATTGACAAAATAATATTTTCTCAAAAAATATTTTCTGAGATTGTACACTAAAGTGAATTGGTCTTGTATAGTGGAGACATAAAACAGGATTTAGAGCCCCTATAACTAGGCTATCTACACGAGACGTAGACATATAATAGAGCTAAAATCACCCTAAAAACTAGGCTAGTTAAGATTGAATTGACAAAATAATATTTTCTCAAAAATATTTTCTGAGATTGTACACTAAAGTGAATTGGTCTTGTATAGTGGAGACACGAAACGGGATTTAGAGCCCCTATAACTAGGCTATCTACACGAGATGTAGACATATAACGGAGCTAAAATCACCCTAAAAACTAGGCTAGTTAAGATTGAATTGACAAAATAATATTTTCTCAAAAAATATTTTCTGAGATTGTACACTAAAGTGAATTGGTCTTGTATAGTGGAGACATAAAACAGGATTTAGAGCCCCTATAACTAGGCTATATACACGAGATGTAGACATATAACGGAGCTAAAATCACCCTAAAAACTAGGCTAGTTAAGATTGAATTGACAAAATAATATTTTCTCAAAAAATATTTTCTGAGATTGTACACTAAAGTGAATTGGTCTTGTATAGTGGAGACACGAAACGGGATTTAGAGCCTCTATAACTAGGCTATCTACATGAGACGTAGATAAATAATGGAGCTAAAATCACCCTAAAAACTAGGCTAGTTAAGATTGAATTGACAAAATAATATTTTCTCAAAAAATATTTTCTGAGATTGTACACTAAAGTGAATTGGTCTTGTATAGTGGAGACACGAAACGGGATTTAGAGCCCCTATAACTAGGCTATCTACACGAGATGTAGACATATAACGGAGCTAAAATCACCCTAAAAACTAGGCTAGTTAAGATTGAATTGACAAAATAATATGTTCTCAAAAATATTTTCTGAGATTGTACACTAAAGTGAATTGGTCTTGTATAGTGGAGACATAAAACAGGATTTAGAGTCCCTATAACTAGGCTATCTACACGAGACGTAGACAAATAATAGAGCTAAAATCACCCTAAAAACTAGGCTAGTTAAGATTGAATTGACAAAATATTATTTTCTCAAAAAATATTTTCTGAGATTGTACACTAAAGTGAATTGGTCTTGTATAGTGGAGACACGAAACAGGATTTAGAGCCTCTATAACTAGGCTATCTACATGAGACGTAGACATATAATAGAGCTAAAACCCCCCTAAAACTAGGCTAGTTAAGATTGAATTGACAAAATAATATTTTCTCAAAAAATATTTTCTGAGATTGTACACTAAAGTGAATTGGTCTTGTATAGTGGAGACACGAAACGGGATTTAGAGCCCCTATAACTAGGCTATCTACACGAGATGTAGACATATAACGGAGCTAAAATCACCCTAAAAACTAGGCTAGTTAAGATTGAATTGACAAAATAATATTTTCTCAAAAAATATTTTCTGAGATTGTACACTAAAGTGAATTGGTCTTGTATAGTGGAGACATAAAACAGGATTTAGAGCCCCTATAACTAGGCTATCTACACGAGACGTAGACATATAATAGAGCTAAAATCACCCTAAAAACTAGGCTAGTTAAGATTGAATTGACAAAATAATATTTTCTCAAAAAATATTTTCTGAGATTGTACACTAAAGTGAATTGGTCTTGTATAGTGGAGACACGAAACAGGATTTAGAGCCCCTATAACTAGGCTACACGAGATGTAGACATATAACGGAGCTAAAATCACCCTAAAAACTAGGCTAGTTAAGATTGAATTGACAAAATAATATTTTCTCAAAAAATATTTTCTGAGATTGTACACTAAAGTGAATTGGTCTTGTATAGTGGAGACACGAAACGGGATTTAGAGCCCCTATAACTAGGCTATCTACACGAGATGTAGACATATAACGGAGCTAAAATCACCCTAAAAACTAGGCTAGTTAAGATTGAATTGACAAAATAATATTTTCTCAAAAAATATTTTCTGAGATTGTA